>PVKM010034371.1:0-15604 GCA_004027735.1 Carollia perspicillata
TTTAACCTTGGATGATGTAATTATGATATGCCTTGGTGTGTTCCTCAGTGGATCCAACTTCTTTGGGACTCTCTGAGCTTCCTAGACTTTCTGGAAGTCTATTTCCTTTGCCAGATTGGGGAAGTTCTTCTTTATTATTTGTTCAAATAAGTTTTCCACTTGTTGCTCTTCCTCTTCCTGTTCCGGTACCCCTATAATGCGGATGTTGGAATGTTTAAAGATGCCCTGAAGGTTCCTAAGCTTTTCCTCATTTTTTTGAATTCTTGTTTCTTCATTCTTTTCTGTTTGATTGTTTCTTTCTTCCTTCTGGTCCACTCCATTGATTTGAGTCCCAGTTTTCTGCCCATCACTATTGGTTCCCTGGGCATTTTCCTTCATTTCACTTAGTGTAACCTTCATTTGTTCATCTAATTTGCGACCAAAATCAACCAATTCTGTGAGCATCCTGATCACCAGTGCTTTAAACTGCGCATCTTATAGGTTGGCTATCTCCTCGTCACTTAGTTGTATTTGTTCTGGAGCTTTGATCTGTTCTTTCGCTTGGGCCATTTTTGTTGTTGTTGTTGTTGTTTTGACATGCCTGTTATGTAGTGAGGGATGGAGCCTTAGGTGTTCACCAGAATGGGGCCTTAGGTGTTCACCAGTTGCTGGATTGTGATGCTGTATGTGGGGGAGGGGTCCAAGAGGGAACAATAGCACTTGCTCCACTCTCTGCCAGATTTCAGTCACTTCTGCCACTACCCCCAAACAAACTGGGCCCTTCTGGAGCTTACTCCCACGTGGGTGGGTTTGTGTATGTCCTGGGACCCAGAGGGTCTCTCCAACGAACTCTCCTGTGAAGCTGGGAGTCTCTCCTGGCACCTCAGCCCCAACAGGTGTTTTCAATAGGTGATTTGAAGCTTTATTTCCCTGAGCTAGGACCCTGGGTTGCATGGTCTGTCTCACTCCCCAGTTTTGCCTGGTTTATCTTCACACGAATGTGGGACTGCCTGGTCCACCAGCTGCCTTGTGCTCTGCGTCCCTCCACAATTTACCACCTCACTGGGTCCACCCACTGCCGCCTTGCACACCTGGGGTTCGCCAGCGGCTGCTTTGCTGTGAGTCCTCTCTGCCCAGCCACCTGACTCCACCCCTCCTACTGGTCTGGATGAATATTTCTTCTTTAACTCCTTGGTCGTCAGACTTCCATACAGTTCAATTTTCTGTCAGTACTGATTGGTTTTTTGTCTCTAAATTTTTGTTGTCCTTATTTGGTTGTGTGAGGAGGCATAGTGTGTCTACCTATGCCTCCATCTTGGCTGGAAGTCTTGTTAAGTGGGAATTGGCTCAAAGTCTGTCTACAGATGATGAAGCCCTGGCAGGACCCTTCTCCAATCATGCCTAAACTGTTCCTTGCAAGAAAGATGTACTCTTTGTAGAAATTGATTCGTATTTAGAGGAGAAAAGCCCCAAAGGACAAGATGGGACACAGGCTGAAAAGAAGAGGTTTAAGAGCAAATCTGGCTCATCTCCAGGGTCCCTTAGTCAGCTTGCCCAGATTGCCACATGTATTACACCCACTACTCTTGGCAAGACTGAAAGACTCTTACCTAAAGAAGATGAGTAACTCTACAAAAAAGACATCCTCACAATGACAAGTGAGGCCCACAGCTGAAAAGGCTGTTCACTACCTTCACTGTTTCTCCTACACTAAAGTTCACTAGTAAACAAGAACTACCCCCACCCAGATCTTCCAATTGACACCTTAGGGCATCAAACTTAAGTATGAATGCATGCTCAAGCTTCAACAGACACTCAAGGAGAGCTGCTATGAAAAGGTGGAGGAGAAGGAAAAACTCTGGAAAAAATATTGGAGGAAACAGGGTCAGAAAGAAGTGAGATTAAAAATAATATGATTAACATTCTGAAAGGATTAAAGAAGATATCACATCCATAAGATAAGAACAGAATGCTATGAAAATCAAAGAACAAAAGTTCTACAAAAGTAAAAGGTTTATAAGTGAAATTTGGAAGTCAGTAGAAGGGTTGTAGGGTAAATTAAAAGAGAATCCCTGAGGGGAAAAATACTTTGAACTTAAAAAACAGGTAAGAGCATGCCCCATATCTCAGACAGCAGTCTCCACTCTGCATCAGCCAATTGTTGAAAAAAAGTGAATGAGAGCCCAGGGATGTCAGTCAGTCCCAAAGGATGAGAGAATTTGAAAAGCTGGAATTTTACGTCAACCTTTTCAAATTTTAAGACACTCTGCACATGAAATAAAATGCATCTGGCTGCCAATAGAGGATGATTAGAACCTGTCGGCTACAGACAAGAATGAGCTGTCTCTCAGAATCACAAGTCCAGGAGGAAAGCTAATACCATGACACAAACAACAAATTCAATCTCCAGTGACTCTTAAAGTGTCTGCAGCCTGTGTACTCAGTAAATATGTATTGAATGAACACCTGAGGAAGCTGAATGACTAAGTAACAAGAGACATAAATGAACTAAAATTAGTATTCTTAGATAAATAGAATTGGACACGATGTCCTTGAAAAAAGACAGGCTATTATAACAGTAGAGTGAATCAGTGACTTGCAAAATTGCACTATGGTGTTCTTGAAGAGTGAGATACAATAGGCATAAAGAAACTTTTTTGGACTAATAAAAATCTTCTAAAACTGGATTGTGGTGATGGTTGCCTTAAAATTAGTGAATTTGGGATATGTAAATTATATCTCAATGAAGTTATTTTTAAAAGAAAAAAATAATGAGATATAAAAGTATATACAGAAGTTTCAACATTTTTCTGATAGGAGTTACCAAAAAAAGAGAAGATCGAAGGGAAGAATATATTCACAGAGAAAGGGAAATTCCCTAATTGAAAGACAGACAGGAGTTCTCATATTGAATAAACTATATATTAAAGATAATAAACTAAAAAAAACTATAGGTGAAATTTCAGAATATTCTGAAGGCCAGCAAATTAGCCAGAATGGAATGAGAATCAGATTGACACCAGCACAGTGGATGCTGATGGGCAAATCATTTCAAATGTAATTTTGTCTATGGTGAAAGCACACCATTTCAGAGTCCGAACAAAGTAAAACCACTTTTGATAATTCAAGGATTTAAAATGTTTATCACCTACTTTACTGAAAAAGAATTATCAGAGATATATTCCAAGAAAATAAAGAATGAATCTAAAAGAAAGGGGATCCAAATAGCTAACAAAAAAGTATAAGTCGGAGGAAACTTCTGGTCAAGATGGATGTGTAGGTAAACATGGCTCACCTCCTCACTCAACCACAGGAAAAATTACAAGTAAAATACAAAACAACTATCACCCAGAATCATGAGAAAATTGAATAGTATGGAAATCTGGCAACCAAAAAGTTAAAGAAGTCACATTCGTCCAGATGGGTAGGAGTGGGGAGATGCCAAGATGCTTGGAGACACATGGAGATGTGGAGATGCAGAATGAGCAGTCCCACACCCACAAATGGTGGGTAAAATTTGGAAGAATACCTCATAAGCAAAGGACCCCAACCCCACAGCAGATCATCCAGCCCTAGTTCCAGTGCCAGGAAGATAAGTCCCCATAACTTCAGGCTGCAAAAACCAGTGGGGGTTGGGGCAGCTGAAGAAACTGCAGAATTCTCTGAAGTCTCCTCTTAAAGGGCCTTCAACAACTTAGGACTTACACAGACTCACTCACTCTGGGCTCCAGCACTGGGACAGTAGCTCAAAGAACACCAGTGGAATACTGGGAGAATCTGAAGTATCTGGCATCAGGGAAAGTACTAGGGGACAGCTTCCTCCTAAACAAAACTCCAGAGGCCAGGCAGTGGCATTGTCCCCTTTCTGAGCCCTCCTCCACACACAGAGTACAGAGTAGGAACATAATATCAGACATTCCATCAACCCGGTTCATACAGGCTGCCCCTCACTGGGGATTACCTATGGCTCTGTCCCATTCAACTTACTGGTGTGTTTTTCTACAATAGGCCATGCAACTAACACATGGAGTCAAAGCAGCTCTACCTAATACATAGAAACAAACACAGGGAAGCTGCCGAAATGAGCAGACAAATAAATATGGCCCAAATGAAAGAATAGAACAAAACCTCAGAAAAAGAACTGAACAATAATGTGATAAGCAATCTATCAGGATGCTTGAGGAACTCACTGAATATTCAACAACATAAAAAAAGACCCAGGCAGAAATGAAGTTTATAATAAATAAACTAAAGAAAAATTTACAAGAAACTACCAGTGGAGTGGATGGACCTGAGAATCAAATCAATTATTTGGAACATAAGAAAGAAAAATATATTCAATAAGAGCAGCAAGAAGAAAAAAGAATCCAAAAAAAAACAAGGATAGTCTAAGGAGCCTCTGGGACAACTTCAAACATACCAACATTTGAATCACAGGGGTGCTGGAAGGAGAAAAGAAAGAACAAGAAATTGAAAACTTATTTGAAAAAATAATGAAGGAAAACTCCCCTAAATTGTGGAAGGAAATAGACACACAAGTCCAGGAAGCACAGAGAAGCCTAAACAAGATGGGCACAAAGAGGACCACACTGAGACACATCATAATTAAAATCCCAAAGGTTAAAGATAAAGAGAGAATCTTAAAAGCAGCAAGAGAAAAGCAGACAATTAACTACAAAGGAGTTCCCGTAAGATTACCAGCTGATTTCTCAAAAGAAACTCTGCAGTCTAGAAGACACTGGCAAGAAGTACTCAAAGTGATGAAAAGCAAGGACCTACAACCAAGATTACTCTATCCAGTAAAGCTATCATTTAGAATTGAAGGGAAGATAAAGTGCTTCCCAGACAAGGTAAAACTAAAGGAGTTCATCATCACCAAGTCATTATTACATGAAATGTTAAAGGGACTTATTTAAGAAAAAGAAGATCAAAACTACGAACATTAAAATGGCAATAATTTCACACCTATCGACAATTAAATGTAAAAAACAAACTAAGCAAACAAGAAGAATAGAAACAGAATCACAGGTATGGAGATAATTTTGGGGGTTATCAGTTGGGAAGGTAAAAGGAGGGAATGAGGGAAAAGGTGCAGGGAATAAGAAGTACAAATTGTAGCTACAGAATGGTCAGGGGGATGTTAAGAATAGTATAAGAAATGGAGTAGCCAAAGAACTTACATGCACGACCCATGGACATGAACTAAGGTGGGGGGAGTTTCTGGAGGGAATGGGGGTACCAGGTGGAGGTGGGCAAAGGGGGAAAAATCAGGACAACCATATAGCATAATCAATAAAATATATTTTAAAAAGTAAAAACTCATTGTTAAAGTAAGTGAGTGTTAAAGTAAAGTAAGTGTTAAAGTAAAGTAAAGGTGTTGAAAATAATAAACTGGAATTAAATAAAATGAATTTTAAAATATTAAATTTAAACATTAAAACTTATTTATGTTAAATTAAGTGGAAGTAGTACATAATAAACTGAAACTAAAATCTCAGATGATATATCACAGGACTTGGTGAGGGGGCTATCACATGAGAAGGGAAGGGTATATAAGATTCTTGTCTCATTATATGAGAGATATAGAGAAAAATGATAAAGACTTGCTTAATACTTTTAACAACTTAGTATAATAGAGATGTAAAAAGTGTCATGTGATGTCTTGATAATATTCATGGGTACTGCTTTAGCATAGCACCCCTATGCACTGCCAGGTGCAGTCTTCAGCCTAAGGACACGTTCTAGTAAACAAATCTTAATTTTTACACAGCTGTCAGCCACACCCTTGGCTCATGCAGTTCTTACAGTGTGCGGTCCTGCTCACAATCAGAAACACTGGCTGCATGAACTGCAAACACTTGTTGAGAATAACACCTATTTTGTACTCACTGACATCAAAGTCTTACCCAAATCCCTGACTTAAGAAATAAAACTTATGGAGTATGGCCCGAAGGACACATAGTTCTAGATACTCTCTCTAACCATACAACACTGGTATATCTGGACTTTTTGATACTGTAGCACCTTGACAATATATGGATTTTGACAATATAGTGTGTAACTATATTGGAATATTGGGTATAATTTTCTTAAATGTCAGTATGAAAAATAGATATGCTTAATTTCCCTTAACAATCACACTGTCTGATTGTCCGATTAACGATCACTGTGTGATTTTTAAATCACACAGACAGTGTAGAATTCAAAACTGATTTCCCTTTGTGGGTCAGCTGCTAGACAAAGCCAAATTTGTGACAAAAAAACATGGCATACATTTACCTCATGGCTTTATTTTATTTTTCTTCCCCTCTTTTCTCCTTTACCATGATTTTGTGACTCATTTTCTTTTGTTGGGTACTATGCAATTTTAAGATATCTCAAGCCATTTTTAGAATAATGCAAGGTATTAATAAATTTTAAAAATAAAAAGATTTGGTGTGGTTAATGCAATTCATTAACACAATGCACTGGAAACTCCATACACAGATTTAGTCCTTATCAGTTTTTCCAATGTCATGAGGCTACATGCCAAATATGTAAGATCCACAATTACACTAAATGTATAATTAAGTGAGGTGTGTCTAAATGACAGCACCTGTTTTTATTCCTCACGGCTTGAGTGATGTAAGACCAGGGAACTGGCAGGATAACTGGTCACAAAATGTGGCTTATAATGTGTCATCATCACATAGCCATCACTTTAGGAGAAAATTCATCAATGGGTCCAACAAAAATGAAGGAATATTCAGACTAAGTGTCCTGAATGATAAGAGGTAGTGGTCAGGTAAGAAGGTATTTGCAACTTTAATTCTCAATTGCGGAAGCTGTTTCTGTTGCTAAATGGATTGGGCATAGGGTTGGTATAGAACGACCAGAAATGATTTTCTGAGAGAGTGAGAGGAAGGACATTTTCAGAGCCTTCAAAGTAGGGTTGGCACAGACTACAGCCACCGTTCGGTGACGGAACTAGCCTCATAGTTCCCTCTAGTGGTGACAATGCTGGTCACATTCCCATATGCCCTGTAATGGAAACATCCTATTTTCCCTCCTTGTGAAGCTACCAAAATAGCATGACATCCTTATGGTTGTAATTTAAACTTTTAATTTTACATTTCCATGGGTATTTTTTAAAGCAAACACATAGAGTGCTTACCATATGTCAGACACTATTCTAAGAACCTTACAAATATTAACTTGCCTGATTATTATAACAATCCTGTGAAATAGGCACAATCATTATCTGTTTTTTTTACAGATGGGGAAGACAAGTTGCAGAACTTTCCAAAGGTTGTGCAGCTATTCCATATGGTCCCCAGAACAGTGTTGTGGATTATCAGGAGTAAGAGAACACACATATGCATTAAATCCAAATTTAGTAAAGTAAAACACAAAAAGTAAAAGACAGAGAGTCATGAGGGCCCACCAGATTGGGGGTTTGGGAACTTGAACTCAAGTCCTCTCTTTGCTAGTGACAAGCTGTGTAGTGAGGTCATCACAAACTCACTGGGCTATGAAATACGGAGATAATCTCAATAGTCCATTCTAGCCTTAACTGCCTGTGTTTTACACTTAAAATTTGCCCCAGGAAATTAACATTTGTACAGGTGACCAAACATAGTACACCGAGTCTCACAAGCAGGATACTTACAACAACTCTAGTGTATACTTCTTCTGCAAAATCAGTGCTCTTGAATTTGAGTTCTGTAGGAAACGTATACTTAGTCAGCCACTCCAGGAGCTGCAGGTCCATATGGCTCCCAGCAAAGTAATACTGAGGGGCATGGATGTGTGCATCAACCAGCCCGGGCATGAAGAACTCACTGAAAATGAAGATAAGAGAAATAGCATCCTTAGGCATTTCCATATCTTTAAATCATGTTTTCTCTTGGCAGTGATTATCTACCCCACATGGGTTTAGAGCTGAAGCCATCAGGTGAACAAATTCTCCTCTTATTTAGAGATCAAGAAATCAAAATGAAGCTCTGCCCAGAAAGACATAGCTCCTAACTTCAAATGGCTGGTGTGAGGTTAACCACAGATGAAGAAGGGAGGGAAAAGCCCAGCACTAGACAGAAGCAAAACAGTCAGAGCACAAGACAGGAGTGAAGTGATGCTTTCATTCTATGAGTTTGTTCTCACACGTTAGGGTTGTAAGACAGGGAAAAAAGGTGAGAGAGGAGGTTTTCAAATCTTCTAGAGCCATGCTGAAGAATTAGACACAAGCCACTAAGGATAACTGAAGAGGAGACATGAGGATACCACTGCAATGCTAGGTGCTTCTGATCACTCCTGCTGTTACCCTGATCCACCAATTAATTTTTGCATTTCTATGAACTCTCCTAACAAAATGCCCTGGAAAGATGTTTCTAAGAGTTTTCAGAGGCATTACCCACGGAATTGAGGTAGCCTGGTGCCAAGAAATATTTAAAGCTTTTTTTAAGAACTATTTCTGTTCATAAGTATGTACAGTGTTTAATGTCATCGAAACAGATATTTGCTAAAAGATACTATGTACCACCAGCACCCCAATAAATATTATATTTTTATATACATAAAGAATTTGAACTCAAAACTTGACCTAACAAAAAATCCCTTATACTACTAATTCAAATGTATACCATCTCAGTGGAAAACAAATAAAGACATGGGTATCTATAAATGCTTTATTTAAAAAAAATAATAACTGGGAATGATAACAATAATGATGATGATGATAGTGACAACAGGTAATGTTTACTGAAAATATACATGTACTGGACACTGGGCACAGAATTCTATGTGCATCATCTTATTTGTTCCTTACAGGGGTTTACTATATACATTCTTGACTCAGGCTGCCTGATTTTGAATTCACGCCCCACCATAAACCAGCAGTGGATATTCAACATGTAATTTAATCTTTCTGTGGTTCAGTTTCCCCTCTGTAAAATGGAAATTGGAGTGCCATGACAGGGCTGTTGTGAAGATTGAGTTAGCATGCATAAAAACAGTACTTAGAGGATGGAAAACACTAAAAAAATATTAGTTGTGATGATGATGTAATACAACAAATCTATGAAGTAATATTGTTATCTTCATTTACATAAGAGTAAACTGCAGCTCAGGAAATTTAAGTAGCTTGAAAAATGTAATTATTCAAGCCCTGGCTGGTGTAGCTCAGTGGATCGAGTGAGGGCCTGGGAACCAAACAACCACGGTTCGATTCCCAGTCAGGGCACATGCCTGGGTTGCAGGCCAGTCCCCAGCAGGGAACACATTAGAGGCAACCATACATTGATATTTCTCTCCCTCTCTCCTTCCCTTCCCCTCTAAAGATAAATAAATAAATAATATTTAAAAAAAGGAAAATGTAATTAGTCAATTAGTCAACTAGATTCAAACCATAGCAGTTGTCAGTGACTCAGGACCTCTGATCATTACCTTCCATGTGTCAGAACTGTTAATTCACTTTAGAAATGAAGAGTAGTGACAACCTGTAAGCAAGGCAAAAAGGCAGTGCTGAGGGAGCATGCAGAGAGAGAGGGTGAAATATGGATTTTCTGTAGGTATTAGTCACTGACCTCTTCAATCCTTGTGTCTTTTATTGTCTCTACCACCATAAAATGGAATGGAAGTGTGACTTCTTCATATACTTGAACTGTTCAATCAAATATTATTTCCCAAGCTTCTAATATGTTTTAAAATCTCTACTAAGCTTTGTGGAGTTTTTAGAGAAATAAGGCATCTTGTTGTCCTCAAAGAGATTATAACCTAGTTAGGATATTAGGGGTGAGTAAGGGCTTGTGTGTGTGTGTGTGTGTGTGTGTGTGTGTGTGTGTGTGTGAGAGAGAGAGAGAGAGAGAGAGAGAGAGAGAGAGAGAGAGAGAAAGGAGAGAGAGAGATAGGAAGTGTAAAAAAAGGGATACATATAGTGGTCCAAGTATAAAGGGTTTAAGTGAGCAATTTCATGCCTAGTAATTTACCCAAATGAAATTAAAAAAGCAAAAAGAAAAAAAAATGTTCATAGCAGCTCCAAATTGGAAACAACCTAAATACCACAGGAAAATGGATAAACTTTGGTATATTAATACAATGGGATATTATTCAACAATGAGAGAGAATGAACTACTTACTGCTACACACAACAGTATGAATGCATCTCAGAAACATTATGATGAGTGGACAAGTCCAGACACATATTGAGTTATTCCATTTATATGACATTCAAAACCAGATAGAAGTAATCTATGTGACAGAGACCAGTCAGGGCTTGCCTGTGGGGGTTGGAGCATGACTAGAAGGGGCACAAAGCAACTTTCTAGGATGAGAGGAATTTTGATTGGCATGTTGGTTACATAGGTATATATTTATAAAACTTTATTAAATTATATACCTAAGACCTATGCATTTTACTATATTAAATGTTTTCTAAGTAATAACAATAAAAATATTTTTTAGAAAGGGTCTTGAATACTCAACTTAGTGAATCAACCTATATTTGTTATTCTATAGCCAACAGTAAGGGAATCATGAGGACATGCATTTCTCTATTTTTTATTTTCTTTGGCACAACTGTAACATATTAAACATCTGGTTTAGAGGATCTGATGGTGGTGGGCATGTGTGAAAAGACTCTTTCAAACTCTGAAACATGAGATTTCTGAATAGAAATTATGGTGACAGAAAAAAAAGGAAAAGGATGAATATAAGAGAAAGAACTTGATCTTTAATTAGGAAGCAAAGGAGAGAAATGAGTCAAAGAAAGTAAGTTTTGAGCATGTGAGGCTGAACATATGTCATAAAGTCAAAGAATTTAGAAGAAAACTCCATTTGAGGGAATGGTGATGTCATATTAAACCTAGAGTCAAAGTACGACCCTCAAGTTTTTTAAAAGCATTTGGAAATGCAAGCTAAGAGGTTAAAGATAGGATTCAGATTTGAGAGTCTCCTCTGTGCAGGGAACCCTAGAAGCTGGTGGTGTCAGAGGTTTCTGTAGAGCAAAGAACAGAACTAAACCTTGATCATTCCCCTCCTTTTCCCCTTCTTTAGCAGTTGGACACAACAAGGTTTATTTGCACCACTTGTTTTTTTAATTGAATTTATTGGTTTTTTAATTGAATTTATTGTTGTTTTAAGTTGTTTAATACATCACCTGTATATTGTGTTCACCACCTAAAGTTCAATCTCCTATCAACATTTGTCTTCTGTTTACCCTCTTCTACTTCTCTCTACCCCCTGTTTCCCTCTGGTAATCACTCTACTGTTGTCTGTCTCTATGAGCTTATTTTCTTTTTTACTTTTTTGCTTAATTCCTTCACCTATTTTGCCTAGTCCCCTAACCACCCTCCCCACTGACAGCTGTCAATCTGTTCTCTCTATCTATCAGTGTGTTTCTATATGTTTATTTTGTTAATTAGATTCCACATATAAGTGAAATCATATGGTATTTGTCTTTCTTCGACTGGCTTATTTCACTTAGCATAGTACTCTCTAGATCCATCAACACTGTTGCCAAAGGTAAGGTGTCCTTCTTTTTAACAGCTGTATAGTATTCCATTGTGTAAATAAATGTACCAGGGCTTTTTTAGCCATTGATCTATTGATGGACACTTGGGCTGCTTCCAAAGCTTGGCTATTATAAATAGCACTGCAATGAGCATAGGGGTATGAATATTCTTTCAAAACAGTGCTTTGGGTTTCTTTGAGTATATTCCAAGAAGTGGAACAAAAATCTGAAATGAACCCACTAGAAGAAATCAATAGCAGGTTGGATAAAGCTGAGGATTGAAGCAGTGATCTAGAGAACAAAATGACAGAAAACACCTGTTGACAGGTGGGGTTAACCCTCAGGACAGACCTACATCACAGTATATGAGGCATGGGTCAGGGGCTGTTCCTAAGACAGAATTGTTTCTAGTAGGATCTGGTGAGTCAACCACAAGAAACATATTTTGAGCAAATTATTAAAAAATTACTAAAAGCACTTGGAACATAAAATCACAACTCAAACGCACTTTTGGAAATAGGTCTTACCTAACCAACCATGCTATCAGAGCAAATGCTCCCCAAAGCCCCTCCTACCCTCCCAACAATTATCTCTACCATGCTTTCTTTATTTCCTCTACGGAAGGTACACCACCCATCACTGTCATACTTATGTATCTGTGCACCTGTTTACTCTCTGTGTTCCCCAGGGGCTGTAAACTCTGCGAGGGCAAAGACTTAGTAAACAATTTTCACCGCCACATCCTAGTTGGTGTACATAACGAAGCTCAACAAATATTTGCTGAAGGATTAAACGAAAGAAGGCAGCCTCTGCTACTCAAAACTTCTATTTTGTCCTTCAACTTCCTGTCTTTATCTACCACCTCCTTCACACCTCACACCTCAAAAAATTTAAAAAGCCTCTCTGTCACTCAAGGAAGGTTTCTTATCATTTGGGATGAGTTAATGGCATCCATAAAGGGGAAGAAGTTGGCGATGACTTACTGGCGGCTCAGTTCTCTTATATCACACGGCTTGAAGCACCATTCTTTGGCCAGCTTTTCTTGTTGAGATGCTTCTTCTAAAAACACAATCTTTAAAAGAAAAAAAGGAAAGAATCACAAATTAATGAACCACATATAGTCACTCATTGCTACTAAATACATAAATCTTTTTTAAAAGAGATTATACTGTAGCTGAGTTCATTTTAAAAGGTATTTGATATCAAATGGGACAGAGTTTAGAGGCAACGGCAGTTGTTTGCCTTTGGCTGCCCAATGAAGTAAATTGCATGTTATTTCTCCTTTTCTGCCATTCTGTAGATATAAGTAAGACCTGAAAAATTCTAATTTGAAGACACAGGGTGTTTTAAATGGCTAATTGATATTTATTTCTTCCCCACCCCTGAAAATGATTGGAAGAAACAATTGTTTATAGAAAGTATACCTCACTGCAGAGGACTAAAAGATTTTTGTTAGGCTATTATGGGAAATTCAAGTTCAGAGTACTGCAATAGTGCATCATGGGGTAATTTATTAACGCTAATAATTGCTCATAGTTGCCTGACAATTGAGTCTTAGCATAAACTAGGTTGATGTTCCGATACTAGTCGTCTGCAGTATTCTTCTAGTACTACGTCTCAGACATAAACATAGCAATTGCTCCTGTTAGATTTGTGAGGTCTGAAGCCCATGGGCTGAAGGTTGGAAACCTCGACGAGTCTCTTAATCTCTCTTGGTGTCGTTCCCCCTCTGTAAACAGGGGTAATACCAGTACATACCTCACAAGGCTATTGTGAGGCCTTGAGATCATTTCAGTAAAGAAGTTAGCACGCCCTTGGAATATGTTAAATGCTAGATACATTATACCTGATGCTGATAATTTTTTAAGTATAGTGTGATTGCTCTCTCTATAAAAATGGCTTGCAAAGCAAGACAGGGCAAGGAAGAAATATCTTGTTTTATTTTTAAATGCAATACTGTGAGAAAAAACATTTCATGGAACATGAAACGCTGAAAAAAAACTGTAGATAAAATGTATCTAATTAATTAGAAGTAAGGCAATATACTGCAAAAAATAATTTGTAGAACTAAAAATAAAATAAATGTTAACTTCCTTATTCATTAAAGATACACTTTCTTAAAAATTAGAATATTTTAGAAGAGAAAATGAAGATGTAATTTCTACAAATAAGGAAAAGTAATTTGATGATTCAAAAAATACATTCAAATAAATAAATATCAAAGCAGACACAAAATTAATCAAAACCCACAAAAACAGAATTTATTACTATAACTCAGAACCAATTTACTATTAGAGCAGTTAATCAATAATAAAATATTTGTAAAACATGATATTTCCACATTTGAAAATATATTTGAAATAAATGACTTTGAGAAAAATATAAATGATCATAATATACTCTAGAGAGGTAGGAAAACTGAATGAACTAACTCTAGAAGAAACTGAGAAGTTTTACCAACTCCGTAGGAAATCGTATGGTTCAGAACCATGCTGCCTAATAGAAATATAATATCCATTACAAATGCACACGTAACTTTAACTTTTCTAATAGCCACACTAAATGTTTGAGACAAAACAGATAAAATTAATTTTAAAGTGTTTATTTAACAACATAGGTGGCCATGATAAAAGATTATCATGTCAACATGAATCAACATAAAGTTATTAATTTTATTTTGGTGGGGGTATTTAGTTTTTAAATTCCTGGGTGTATTTTGCATTTGCATTTAAAGTATATTTCAACTGGATAACTAAATTTTCATCAGAAATATTTTATCTGTATATTTAGATTTTATATAATTTACAAAACGTAGATTCACATACCCAGATTGATCCAAAAACATTTAAAAGATTTCCAAAACTGAGATGAGTATCAATTCTTAAATGGAAAATTAAATTTAAAATAAAAAACAAGAAATTAAAAACTTTAATTCATAGTCTTGCCACATTTCAAGTGCTTAATTTACTGCACGGGACAGCACACATTCAGGGAATTTCTTACCTAATTTTTTTCCAGCTTACAAAGAACAGATAATATCTGTGCAGGGTAAAGATCCCCAAGGCATGGAAAAGAGTGGACACCTCTCCATTTTTACAAAGCTAGCATAATCCTCATACAAAACCTGACAAAGTACACACAACACATTCATAAACACATACATGCAGAGAGCAAAAATTATAAGCCAATGTCATCTGTTATTTAATAAAATAGATGCAAAAATAATCCCAATGATATACTGTCAATATAAAGCAAAAGTAATTAAAATAATAATTTAGAATGTCTGCAACATGTAAGCCTCAATTATTCTAACCAAGCAAGACACACCTTCTATCAATTTACAGATTTTTATTAGTTAGGCAAGAACCCTTAAAGACCTCTAGAATAAACCCACCCACTCTCTTTCCTGTAATCTCAGCTGACATTCAAGCTAGAATTCACCTGCTCCTCACATAAACACCAAGGATCTTGATCTGTATCATTATTTTCATTAAATCTCTGTCCTTCCTTGTCCCTGATTGAGCTCCCACTACTCTCCACTTACCAAAACGCTTCACTGTGACCTTCTGTTTCTAAGGATAGAAAGCAGCAAACTCCCCTCTGTCTTCAATGTAAGTTCTGAGTTTCTCCCTCCTAATAGCTGGGGCTCTACCCTGAGGACATGGCCTCCCCAGTGCTCCTCAAATGGCAGGTATTCAGACATCAGGTTCAGGCAATGAGTTTGGTGCATTCCATAGCCACATGGCCATTTCCAAACCATTTATCTTGCAGCTCCTTGTAAATAAAGAAGGCTCCTTCAGCTTTCAAGAGCATCTTTTGCTTCTTTTTGTTGTTCTCCTTTACCAACCTTTCTCTCATTGCTCAAACCTGTTGACACCTGCCTCACACCCTTTCTTTAAGCCCTTTGTTCCTTATAATATCAACATGGACAACCCTTTTGACACCATGGCCTGCTATTTCCATGAACTTTGCACTATAACTGCCCTACCTCCAAAACTCCCAATTCACACATCTGATCACAATTTCTTCTTTTACTTGTTTGCCATTTCAACTCCAACCAATCTTCCAGCTTAAAAAGCCCTCCCTTTACCTTCTCCCCTCCACTTTTTCTCAATCCATTTAGCAGTCTTCTTTCACCAT
>PVKM010034372.1:0-15623 GCA_004027735.1 Carollia perspicillata
TGTCTCATTGAACAGTGCACTTTCAGCCTTCCGTACAACCCCTCTGGAGAACTGACGACATGCTTGCAGGTTCCTCAAGCTTGAGGTCCTCCAACCTGACCTGATAAATCCCTCTCATTTTGTTTACCTACCTTTTACAAACAACCTGTTGCTTTAATGTGGGAAAATTAAAAAGAGGTAAGGGGCTTTATAATACCAAGTCAGTGAGCAAAAGTGAGAAATCTCCCTCGTTTCTGATTATATACAACTTCTAGTCCAAAATTAAAGCCCTGAAACTAAATTCAAGTCAACACAAGAGAAGTCTATGCTTGTCTGATTTCCTGTGATACAAACTCGAGAGCATGGCTGGGGCCATGTGTATTCTACAGAGACTGGGCCCAGCACACGCACTCTCCCTCTGGGGAGCAGCCCGCGCCGTTCACTTTCCTTTCTTCTTCCCCCACTTCTTTCCCCACAGGCACACGTCTCCTAAGCTCTAAGGCAATGGACAGCCGGCAGCTTGTCCCAGGCTTATTCTCTGAACCTGTCCCAAGGGCCCCTGTTCTCTGACTTCCCAGTGAGCTAAGGTAACCCAGCCTGGGCTCTCCTGTTGCTTCTTCTACGCTAAGCCCTTCCTTGTTTTACTGTCCCCAGCTTTAATAAAAGTATCCTCATAGTCAGCTGTGAAAAAAAAAATAAAGAGACTGATACGCTATGAGGATGGACACCTACAGTGCGTGGTGATGGCAGCGGGGACGAAGAACCTAACTGACACATTCAATTTCTACCTGATACAGTGTGATCTGGACCGGGCTGTTTGGTCTCTCTGGCCTTGTTCTCATATACAAAATGGCAATAATAATCGCCCAACAGGACTGTTATGGGGAGCAAATGAAAATATAATAAATGTATAAGTGCTTATAAACCATCAAACTCCAAATGTCAGGGATGACTATTATTAGTAGTAATATCACTGTCATCTCCTTTATGTGAATTTACATAGAAGCTAGAGGTAAAATAAGGCTAATGGAAAACTACCAACTACCAAAAGCCCTGAGAGCTGAAGAAATTCTGAAACAGGGAGCGGGGACTGCACTCGGGTTCTTACCCGGTGTTCTGCCAGGAACTCCGGCGTCAGCGTCCAGGGGGCATTCCGCACCACCTCGTCCACGTAGCGGCAGTGCTGCACGGCATCGTAGCGCTCGTTTTCATTCATCACCGTGAAGCCTTTGAAGTTGTGCGTTAGCTCATCACTGCAAACTGAGGTCACCATATCGGCGAGTTGTAAGTCAAAGCCCTCTTCGCTTAACCACCCCTCAGTCACCAACCTCTCCCTAGGACCATAACCATTCTCCCCACCTGCAGAAAAATCTTCTGGAGGTAGCGCATCCAGATAATAACGCTTTTTCTAATCCAAAATACACCTTCAGGAGCAACACGCACTAACTAACATGTTCACACTTTGGAGAAGAGAGGCTCCAACAGGACTAACATCTTTGCCTTTGAAATAAACCTGCTGCACATTAGTGCATCAATTAAGTTTTAAAAAATGTTTTCGTATCCTATTTTTATAAGATGGACTTGTACCATATAACATTTGTTAAGCTGAATTTTGTAATTCAGCTGATTCAAAATGATACACTGAAATCCAGAATAAATGTCATTCCTAAATAGGCAAGAGGGGTGTCCCATGACTGCAGACACTCGGCTAAAAACAGTGAGATAAACACTGGGCATTTCAGGCCAAAGGGCTTAGAGCTTCTCTCTCTCCGTTTGTACAGCATGTTTAGAGAGGCTGTACTAGATCCCTCATTTAAAAGCCAAAACAAGAGCCAACACACTCAGGTTATAAAGATAAGAGATGTTTCCTTACCTCCCACGATGAGGTATGTATTAGGGAAAAGGTTCTTCGCTTGCATCAGAGCCCGGGCATGACCAGAATGAAATAAGTCAAATATCCCATCTGCATAAACTCTTACAGGTCGCTCACCTAAGTGCAAAAGAAGATTTATCACAAAAATACGCTGATTCAATAGCTCACGTCTGACAAACTGGAAAGGGCGCTGGGCGACTGCTCCATCCCCGCGTGCCCCTCTCTCAAGGTGCTCTCTGGACGGCCACTCTAATTTGGGGATTGCCAGGAAAAACATCACAGACCTCAGCTACAAAGGCTCCTTTGATGTCATGCCCATTAACTCTCTTTGTTACAGTGGTTGTACCAAACCGTTCAGGTAACTGGATTTCACAATTGCTTTCTCTTAAAGTTATTTTAGAAGTGAAAGGGAAGAGTTACACAACAGGTAAGTTGAAAACTTCAAAATCCTCCCCTTCGGTTTATGTTTAAACTTCAGTTACATATAAACAGAATATAGTTATACTATAATCTGGCTGCTTGCTCTCTCTTTTTCAAGCTGCCTTGAATACTAATTACTGATGCTTTGCTTTGAAAATAAACCTCCCTGCTGTTGCCCAGAGAGTAAGGAGTGATCCAGAAAGGTGAGATTAAGAAAGAAGGAAGATAAGTAACAGTTACCAATGTATTGCTTCTTAGTCCCTGCTCTGGGATAACAGATGGAATTCCTTTAAGCATTTCTCCTTTTTTTTAAAAAAAAAGATTTTACTTATTTTTAGAGAGAAGGTAAGGGAGGGAGAAAGAACGGGAGAGGAACATCGATCAGTTGCATCTCACATGCGCCCCAACTGGGACACAGACCTGCAACCCAAGCATGTGCCCTGACCAGAATCCAACTGGGGACCTCTCGCTTTGCTGAACGATGCCCAACCCACTGAGCCACGCCAGCCAGGACCAAGCATTTCTCCTTGATAGCGAGCACGTGTTACACTTTCTCAGTAGAGGGTGATACACTATTTACATAAGACTTGAAAATCAAACAGAAATATTTTAGGGCTTTATATTAGAGGTTTTCTCTTCTCTCCATTAGTGAGGAAAATAACTGTCAATTTATTTTTTGTGGTAGTGGACTATGAAAGAAAAGCCAGGAAGTGTTCTCTTGGGTCACAAGACTAATCCCAAATCCAAATAAATACACTGAGAATGAAATTGATATAATGGTTCATCACGCTTCAAATGATAAATCTAACCAGTCCTAGTAAAATATTCCCGCTATGTGAACAAAGGAAAAGCCACTTCACTGTAGCAGGAGAGAGAGTAGGAGCGCATACATCACTCTGGGAAAGAAGGGCCAAAGTCTTGCCAGAAACAACACACTGAAAGCGGGGACACGATACCCCTCTCTCAGGTCTGGTGAGTCAGGAAAATGAATCGAGGGGAAGGAAACTGGTTCTCGGGAAGCTTACGGATTTTTATTTCTAGATCGCTTTATCCAAAAGCAAGTAGCTTTTAAACGGATAAATCATGATTTGCTGATATAAACTGACACAACTTAAGATGAGCAATTAGGCAATATTTTATCAAAGGTCAGGTGACAAATGCTTATACCCTTTGGCCCAGCTATTCCAATTCTAGGAATATATCTCACAGATAAATTTGTAAAAATGTATGTTATTCATTGCAGCATTGTTTGTAATAGCAAAAGTTTAGAAACCACCTGAATTTCAGTGGAACACTGACTATACCATGATACATCCGTTACAAGGGTAGGAGGATGGGGACACTATCTGCATAGATACCCACAAGAAATTGGTAAAACGGGTTGCCCTTAAAAGGGATACTGGGGGGCCGTGAGACAGTGGCGAAAGGAAGACATTTCACTCTACATACTTTTTGGTACTTTATGAATATTAGGCATGGTATTGCTTCTGTAATACAGGTAATACATTTTTTTCATAAAAGAAATATACCAATACAATGAAAAACTGAGAAATAAAATGATGGTCTAAAAAGTCAGAAAGGTTACAACTCAAGCTTGCCAACCACCCTCTTTCCTCTGTACTTTTAACCTCTTTAAGCCTCAGTTTCCTCATCTATAAAACAAAGCAAAACAAAACAAAACAAAACCTGAGTGATATAATCTCTCATCTACATTTTAGAAATAATGACCATGAAGTAACCAATATACTTCAATCTTTCCCAAGCAAGTCCAGAGTAGCTGTGATCTCACTTTATTTGATCCTAACAGATAAAGGATAGAATACAAAAATTAAGAGTAATTTTGTTTGTTTTTTGTTTGTTTGTTTTTGTTTTTGTCATTAGTGTGCATCAGGGGCAAAGTGAGATCTCCTGAGAGTGAAAATAGCACAGAATGCGGTTTGCCAGTAACTGATCAGCCCGTATCAGGCCTCACCACCACTGGCCCCTTCTCTCAGACCCGCCCCAGATGCGCTTCTTGCTCTCTTCAGTGTTTCCCCAGCCTCCCAACTTCTCAGCTCCCACTGACTTCAACCCCAGTCTCTGGTGAACCCAGGCTGGTACATTAACCAAATGACCAGAAGGGGCCACTGTTAAACTAGAAAATCAAGGAGAAAGCACAAGTTATCCATTCTTTCACCTAGAGGCTCTTAGCCAGGATAGCCATACCTTCCCTCCGATTTATATCTGTTGTCTCAATGTATTCTCAAGAGCAAACCCATCCCCTCTCGAAATGGTTCTGATCTGGATTACAAATCACAGCCCTTGCACGGCTGACGGCTAAGTCACTAGATGTTCCCCTTCTGGCCAAACAGACCTGGGTCTCTTTCGATACGTTCTCTCAAATACCTATCACCGAAACATTTTGTCCCTAGCAGATTTCCAGTGCCCTTCAGACTCTGCATTTTCTTCCTTTCTCTAAGAGAACACATTACTGATTTTTTAAATCTTTCAAAAGAGATAATCTCATCTCTCAAGCCATATTTGGGGTTTTTTCCCCTCTAGGTAGTGTGTTTTCTCCTAGATTACACAAACTTCCCTCTTGTACTCCCTTAACCTCCCAAGTAAAAACCTGGGAGTAGAGGGAGGAATGCTCCCTTGTACCAATTATTTGTTTAAAATTCACTATGGTACATGTACATAGATTCATTACTGATTTATCCCTTGTCCAGCACTGGCACGAATTTGGTCAGTTATTTAGCTATTTAAAAGGCGAAAGACTTACATGATCAGAAGAGAAAGCAGAGTATTGGCTATTTAACATCAAACTGAACAAACGTAATGAGATATAGGAGAAACACTGGAGACAGAATTAGACCAGCCAACTTTACAGGCTAATCTGTGACTGTGTGTACTGCCTAAAACACAGTCAGCTGGTTGACGGTCTTCTGTTGTTAATAACTGATGTCTATGAAGAGTTGCACCACTCCAGGGTGAAAAGAACACAAGGATGGAAAAACCTAGGTTTTAGCTTCAATTCTACCACTAATTATTTGTTTTACTGTAGAGCAGTTTTTGTTTCTAAGTTTCTATGGGCCTTAATTCCTTCATGGATATAATAAAGAGAGTGTAAAGTATATTATCTCAAAAATAAACTATTTGTAAAATTCTATTACTCTAAATTTTTTAAAAATTAGATTAGTTAGTGCTTGTTAATTATAAGCTTTCAAACTTATGAAAAGCATATCTACACACACATACATTTTATGTATCACAGTGGGATGGGCCGACTAGCAACAAGCTGGCTAACATAGTTAACAGGCTCAGACCTGAGGGGGCGCTACATTCTGAACCAGTGTCATCAGAGAGTGCATGAGCAATTTTCTACTATCCCATCTGAATGTGACCCTTGAGCAGGTTGGTGGCATTTTGAAACGTGACCTCCCACCATTGCACCCTGTTACATATAGTCTGTTTTTCCGTGTCGTCATTTAACCTGCCCCATTAGCTTTGTCTATTACTCCAGGAAGGGGAGCCAAACCCAAAACATGACATCATGAATCAGAAGGCTTATGATCAACATGTATTAACACTTTTTCAAAAGGAAAGCATTCTCTGGAATTTTGAGAACCAAAGCCACTATACCCCATAGAGCCAAGATGTAGTCCGGGGGTATTGGGATCCCTGACCCAACATTGCCCAGCATTCCTTTCCGTTTGTATTTCACTATTCCTCAGGTCTGCAGCAGGGCGCAGATATGCTGACGCAATTAGGAGGTGACCACAGATATCTTCGGTAAAGACTTGTGGCTATAACTGCTTCTTATTCCCTAGTGCTTGCCTGAGTTTGAATCCAGACCTATGTTTACACAGTAGACAGAATACTTACCACAGTAACTAGAGGAAATAAAAAAGGGTTGGAAAAAAAGAGAATGGAAGAATTTGTTAGGAAGTAAGGATAGCTGTCTATAAGACTCTGTATCCACAGCAAATGCTCATGGAAGTTTCTATTTATGATGACCCCTAAAACCAGTTGCACAAAACAAGAGTCTCTAGAATACATATATTATGTAAACCAAGCACACAAATAAATAGTATGAGTTTTGATAGTAAAGTGAGTCTTTAAAAAATAGGAAAATTATATCAATAAAGATAAAATTAAGTGAGGAGCATCTCAACTTGGGATATTTCTGTCCTCTATGATCAACAGCATCACAGCCAGGGTACTCACTGACAGAAAGGAAGATGCGGGGAACAATTCTGAAGGTTATTAAAAATGTGACAGATGGCCTGACATATGATTCAGACCTTTGTAAAAACAGACAAGATTAAAATCCAGCTCAGGCTGATGTCTTATTGTCTCTGCTCTGCTGTATCTCATCACTGTGACTACAGCCCAGGACGCAAGTGTGCACTGCTATCGCTCGAAGCTGTGACAACATTCTGGGAAACAAGTGCATAATAAGGAGAAAAAAATGAAGTTTTATGGTGTGTTTATCCTCCCAAAAGAACAGCGAGGGAGACAGAAGGATCTCATCCCCTTTCCCAACTAGCCTTTATAGGTGAACTGAGGGAAGAACATAAGAAGTAGGTATATATTTGATAAATACAATTAAATGCTAAAAACAATAGCAAAACTACAAAATAACTGGGCCTTTACTTACAAGGAGTTCCTCTGCTGGCTTCTTCCATAGTTACCCTGACATAGGGCTTACTGAAGTCTACTTCGATTTCATCAGAAAAAGGAGCTGGCTGCCGTAAGCCCTTAAAAGAGGAAAGTGAAGGGGAAAAAAGTTAAATTCAATGGTATAAACTGAAATACTAAAAAAAATGACAGCTTTGAAGAACAATCAGTTGTTCAACATGCAGGGACTAAAATTCCTCCTAAAACCTCATAACATGAAGAAGAAAAAAAAGTCATTCCAAGTGACTTTGGCAAGTGAAAATGGCAAGTGAAAGTGGCAACCTTTTACCAAATGGGTAATTCATGGTCTCAAACACAAATGTCTTACTGGTGATTTCAGGGTAAAGACTGAGCAAGGTGTCTGGGAACATCCCAGCTAACTGGGTGCAGACTGACGGCTCCTCTGCTGCATGGCAGAACTAGCCGGCACTGTTCGGTGTGTCTGAATTGCCAAAGTTTGTAAGTGCACTTCAAATGGCTTCCACTAAGGGACTGCGAAGGCAAACAGCTCCTGTACACTCTACTGAGCGCAATTGTCACCGTGTAAATCTTTGCACTGTAAATACGATCTAATGCTCATAATAGCCCTGTGAAGCAAGTAGTACGATTGTTTGGTATCCTCAATTTAAAGATGAGGAAAACAAGGTTCAGAGAAGTCACATGAATTATATGCGATTACTCAGAGGCAAAGCTGAAATAAGAAGGCAGGTATGGGTTTTCCTTTATAAAGGAAAGCCTTCCTCAGGAGTTTTTGTTAACTTTATTCCTATTTTATTCTATTTGATGCTATTGTGACTGCAACCATTTTCTTTTTAAAAAATATATTTTATTTATTTATTTATTTATTTTTAGAGAGAGGGGAAGGGAAGGAGAAAGAGAGGGAGAGAAACATTAATGTGTGGTTGCCTCATATGTCCCCTACAGGGGGCCTGGCCTGCAACCCAGGCATGTGCCCTGACTGGGAATCGAACCAGTGACCCTTTGCTTCACAGGCCCGTGCTCAATTCACTGAGCTACACCAGCCAGGGCTGCAACTGTTTTCTTAATTTTATTTTGGATTGCTCCTTGCTAGTGTGTGTAACTTCAGTTCTTCTTGTATATTGATCTTATGTCCTATGACTTTGCTAAACTCAATGATTAATTCTAGCAGTTTGATAGATTCCTTAGGATTTTCAACATAGGAGATGATGTTGTCTGTGAATAAAAACAGCTTCACTTATTCCTTTCCAATCTGGATGCCTTTAATTTCCTTTCATTCTCCCTCCTTGCTCTAGCTGGAACTTCTAATACAGTGCTGAACAGAAGTGCGAAGGACAAGTATTCTTGTCTCCCTCCCAGTCTGAGGCAATCCTCCACCATTAAGAGCTACCTGTAAGTTTTTTATAGATGCCCTTTACCAGGTTGAAAAATCTCTCTTCTTTTCACAGTTTGTTGAGAGTCCTTATAATAAGCAGGTGTTGGATTTTGGTTTTGTCTTTTATTAATTATGGTATATTAAATTAATTATTTTAGTATGTTAAACCAACCTTGAATACCTAAGTGAAAACCCTCTTGATCGTATTATAATAAATCATTGTATATGTCCCTAAATTCGATTTGTTAATATAACAAGAACTTTGTGTCTAAGTTTGTGAGGGGTTTTGAACTATAATTTTCTTGTGCTGTTTTTCCTGGCTTTGATAGTTGGCCTCATAAAATAGGTAAGTGTTCTCTTCTCCACCATTTCCTGAAAGTATTTGCATAGGATTGATATTTTTCCTTCCTTAAATGTTGAATAGCACTCACCAATGAAGCCATTTGGACCTAGACTTTTCTTTCCAGGAAGACTTTTAAAAACGAATTCAAGTTTTTTTATTTGAGATAGATCTATTCACATTTTCTATTTCTTTTTTTTTAAATTTATTGATTTTAGAGGTGGGGAGAGAGGGACAGACAGATACACATCGCTTTGTTGCTCCAATTACTTATGTAGTCATTGGTTTTTCTTGCATGTACCCTGACTGGGAATCAAACCCATGACATGGGTGTATTGGGACGACACCCTAACCTACTGAGCTATCCGGCCGGGGCACATTTTCTATTTCATTTTGGGTCAGTTTTGATAATTTGTCTCTTTCTAGGAATCTATTTCATCTAAACTGTCAAAATTTTTGACATGGAGTTGTTCATAATATTCTCTTACCACCCCTTTGATTTCTGTTGGGCTGTAGTGATGTTCGCTTAGAATTTTTTTTTAATTTTATTTTAATTGTTGTTCAAGTACAGTTTTCTGTCTTTTACTCCCATCCCAGTCCACCCCATCCCTCAGAATCTTAAATTCTAAACAGATCATATCTTTCCTGATTGGGCTAAACCCAGAAACTGGGAAGACATTGTTTTGTCCTGTTTTCAGATAAGGATCGATTTTTTAAATTGTTTTAAAATTAAAGTATATTTCTTTTTAAAATCGCTTACATAAGCTTAGTTTAAAACATTCCAAAACTATAAATTAAGCAAAAACACTCATTTTTAGGTGTGTGTTATTCTTTTTAAAACATTTTTTAAAAGAGGTAAGAATAGATCAGGGACCCAAATGTACAATTTTCTGAATTTATTAGTGATTTTCCTACAGAGTAGCGGGAACAGTTTATCCTCTAGAAGTTAGCATGCAAAGAGTCACTAAAAGTATACGCTATTCAGAAAATAACACATATTCTATGATTTCATCTCTATGATGGTCAAAAAACAGACAAAGCTAATAAAAAATAGAAGCCAGAGGACAAAGAGAAAATTTGGGAAAAGAGGATATTAACTAGCAGAGGGCTTGAGAAAGTCTTCCAGGAATACTGGTGATCACATATGTAAACATTTACTGAGCTATACTATTAAGGTTTGTGCACTTTTCCATATGTAAGTTATACCTCAAGAAACATGATGTTCAGCCACAAAAAGGAATGCGGTACTGATGCTACAACATGGAACGCAGTACACTCACTGAAAGAAGCTAGCCACAAAAGACCTCTTATATGATTCTATTTATATCTACTGTCCAGAATAGGTAAATTTTTAGACAGAAAGTAGTTTAGTAGTTACATTGGGCAGGGAGGGTTGGAGAGAAATGAGGAGTGACTACTAATGGGTACAGGGTTTCTCTCTGGGGTGATGAAAATGTTTTAAAATGGGTGATATGATGGTTGCATAATTGTGACTATTCTAAAAAACACTTGATTGTATACTTTAAGTGGGTATTGCATTATAACAATATATGAATTATACCTCAATAAAGTTTTTATGTATGTAAAATACATTTTCATACATGTGAAATATAAAAATATATGAGGGGGGACCCCTCCAAAAACAGAATTTACTTATTAAAACTATACTTATTCCTACATGTTTAAGCTTCAGTCACTTTCAAAGTACTCTCTCTCTATTTGGTGCAATACACCTATCAAGACATCTTTTCCACCGCTCAGAACAGTTTTTGAACTCATCGATTTTGATGCCTTTTAGTGCTTCTGCCATTTTTTGTTTCACCTCTTCCACATCAGCAAAACATTTCCCTTTGAGGACTCTTTTCACCCGGGGAAACAACAAAAAAGTCACTTAGGGGGGAGATCAAATGAATAGGGAGGGTGGGACAGGGGGTCATGCCATTTGTGGTCAAAAGCTGCTGAGCACTCAGCATGGTGTGGGCAGGTGTGCTCCTAAATCACCCATCATGAAATGGGCAAAGGCATTGAAAGAGTCTTCAAAAAAAATTCACTGAAGTTGGATCCAGCCTCTCACAACAACACCAGCTGGTGCACTGACACAGAGGGGTTCCCAGAACACACATCTAGTGGTGGAAGCCTGTCTTACAATGGGCCCTCCCTCCAGAAGATAATTCTGGGTTTTTGGGATCCCCCCTCATATATGAAACAAATAGGAAAATATATGATTATTAACAATAACGTATTGGCAGCAGAAATGGCACCAGAAATTAGACCTCGATTCAGCAACCTCGGTACTTGAGTTCTTGCTAAGAAAGAATTGAGAGCCAAGACTCCAACTATAAGAAAAAGCTTATTTAACAAGTCACAGAAGTAGAAAAAGTGAGCTACAGAAGAAATGGGCTCAGGAAACAAGTTTCAGAGGCAAAAGAAGGGCCCTTGGTGCTTAGGAGAGAGAAAGAGAAGCAGGCAAGGAAAACAGGGGAAGTGGGTGGGGAAAGGAGTGGGCAGGCTCTGTAGAGCTGCTGGGTCCTCCATCTGAAGCGCTTTTAGGAGAGGTCCCAGAAGAGGATCTCGATAGAATATTCATCAGCTTTCCACTGTGTCCTTTCAGGTCATGGTCTCTACTGACTGGTCAGCACCAGGGCAAGGGGTCATTAGTCAATGTAGCTGGTCCTGATATCAGCCATTGGGTCACTTGTCTGATTTTGCTGTTTTTCTGGACCTGGAACTGAAACACAACTGAGGCCTAGATGTATTTGATGGAGATCGGAACTTCACTGTCTTGGGGGCTTAATGCTTTAGGGCTATTCCCTGGCCCCTCTGTTCATTCCCCCTCTAAGGGGGTCTAAGCCACATGAGTAGCAACATGCTGGAGGAGGAAAGGTCAGAGAGCGTATGAACCATATGGCCAGAGATACAAGAGGTCAGGACGTCTGAACCGCATGTGCTGGGGGAGGAAGGGGTACCCTGGGTGGGGCAGGTCCTTGTTTCTCCAGTTTTGCCTGTTGGTAGGCACCTGGGGCTTTCCACTTTGGTGACCTTCTGTACGTGGCCCATCATCCTTGCTCTGCTCATGCTTGTCTAGCTGCCCACACATGTAAATAAAAGACCAGCCTTACTGTGTCTCTGAAAGTTATTACCAACGGTATACTGAGGTTTGGTTGTTAAGTGCTGAGGAATTTTGTAGGCCAGTTATTAAATCATTGGTAGTTAAAAATTAATCACAGAAATCAGCAAATGCTACATATCAGAAGATTTCCCCGCTCAGTAAGACAGTTTACCAGGACACCACTGGTTATTTTGCATACTTAGAAACAGACCAGTTCAGAGGTTATTATAGGGAGAAGGACATGGACTTAGGAATTTTCCCATTAATGTTGCGGTGGGAGTAGAAAGGATAACAGATAAAAGAGTTTGTGAAGGAAGAATAGGTGGGGTATGGTAAAAAGAAAACATATTGTCACCTGAGAAAGAATTTCAATAACTGAGATTTTGATCTGAAGAAAATAAGCTTGTGCTACCATTACCAGGAATAGAGAAATTTTAAAAGAAGGAGTTGAGATCAGAGAAAGTGAGAACTGAGAAAAGTCTTTGAATTTGGAGATTCAAAGGACTATTAGAGACCTTTAGAATATATTACTGAAAGTTACAACACCAATGCCTTTAAGAAAATTGGAAGACGGTGAAATAAATTAGTAATAATCTCTCAATAGAGATGTGGGACCATAAAAATGAGAACACATAAAGGTATCTAGAGGGGACAGAAGGATTTTTAATTAAGGAGATATGTACATATCCAAGACAGAAGAAAAGGAGCCAATGAGGTTGAAAATACTGGGGAAGGAAAAAACAGAGAATCCAGGCAGAGAGAGGCTAGAAGAACAGCAGGGAATAGCCCCACAGGAGAGCAGGGGGAAGGTGTCAGCTCTAGGAATAAGCAGGATCACATTTTGCTAAAAGCAGAAGGAAAGGTGATAAAAGAACAATGTTCAATGTAAAAGGAGAAAGATGTACAAACATACCTGATGCCCTCAATTTTCTGAGTATAGTGGAAAAGTAAAGTTACCTATGAAGAACAGGTAGGTTGGAATGAGAATGAAAGCTTGAGGAAAGAAGCAAATATTTGGAATAGTTGTGGGAAATGCATTAGAGCATTAGCAAATAATTAATGAGACTATCAGGTCCTATATTCAAATTCAGATCAAGCTAGAAACTACAGTAGCTAAGTTAATGGGTTCAGGAAGAGAAGTAGGCCCTGGTGAATGAAAGGGAGAAAAGAGGGAATGAAAAGTTATGGAGACAAAGGGACCTGGACATTTTTCCAAAGAAGATATGCTAATGGCCAAAAAGCACATGAAAAAGTGATCAACAATATTAATCATTGTGGAAATGCAAATCAAAACCATAAAGAGCTACCACTTCTTACCCATTAGGATGGTTATAAGCAAAAAAAGACAGGCAATAACAATAATGGCCAGGAGAAATTGGAACCTTCATACACTGCTGCTGTGATGTCGACTGGTGCAGAGCTTTGGGAAACATTTTTCAAAACATCGAACATAGAATACCATATGACCTAGAAATTGCACTCTTAGGCATATAACCAAGAATATGAAAATGTATGCTTTAAAAAGAACTTGTACAT
The DNA here is from genome assembly GCA_004027735.1 of Carollia perspicillata. Classification (NCBI taxonomy): domain Eukaryota; kingdom Metazoa; phylum Chordata; class Mammalia; order Chiroptera; family Phyllostomidae; genus Carollia; species Carollia perspicillata. Next base: position 13,271 of record PVKM010034372.1, read on the forward strand.
AAATAATGTTTATAACAGCATTATTCACAATTGCCAAAAATGAAAACAATCCAAATATCCATCAACTGATGAATGGATAAACAAAATGATACATCAATGTAGAATAGTAGTCACCTATAAAAAGGAATGAAATACTAATACATGCTACCGCCTAGATAAAATAAAAGAAGCCAGACTAAAAAGGCCACATATTATAAGATTCCAGTTTTATGAAATGTCCAGAATTAGGGACAGAAAGCAGATTAATGATTGCCCGGAGGTAGAAGGTGAGGGGGATGGGGAGTGACTACTAATAGGTAGGGGGTTCTTTTTGTGGGGATGAAAATGTTCTGGAATTAGTGGTGAAAGTTGCACAACATTGTGAATATACTAAAAACAATTGCATTGTACACTTCAAAATGGTTAAAATGGTAAATTTTGTCTCAATTTAAAAAGATACATTAAGTATCCTATCTTTCACAACTCTATTTCTTCAACCTCCCTTGTAGTATACCGTGTACGTTCAAGACAGAAGGCAAACGCAGCTGTCTCTCCTGGCTAGAGTTTTTGCTGAATCAATTCCTCCTAAGTATAGAGAATGAAACGTAGGGTTCTTCAGCTACAGCAGATCAGCAAAATCTTTATCTCTCCAGGGTGGCCTCCAGTTAGAAAGTGTAGTATTTTTGGAGTGCCAGCCAAGATGGAGGCATAGATAGACACACTTTGCTTCCTCGCAGAACCAAAAGAAAGAAAGACAACAACAAATTCAAAAACAAAAATAACCAGAACTGCCAGAAAATCAAATGTATGGAAGTCCAACCAAGGAGTTAAAGAAGAAACATTAGTCCATACTGGTAGGAGGTGCAGAGACGGGCAGCTGGGGTGAAGAAGACTCACGGCAGGGTGGCAGCTGGGTTACTGGGCAGTCCCACATTTGCGTGTGGATACACCGGGAGGAACAACTGGGGGATGAGACAGACCACACAACCCGGGGTTCCAGCACAGGGAAATAAAGCCTCAAAACCTCTGACTGTAAGAAACTCCCAGCCTCACAGGAGAGTTCATTGGAGAGACCCACAGGGTCCTAGAATGTACACAAACCCACCCACCCAGGAATCAGCACCGGAAAGGCCCAATTTACTTGTGGAAAGTGGGGTAAGTGACTAAATACCAGCCGACAGCCAAGCAAGCTGCATTACTTCCTCTCTGACCCCTACCCCACACACAGAACCACAACAAAACAACATGGGTTGTCCCACCCTGGTGAATACCTAAGGCTCAGACCCTTACATCGTAACAGGCATAGTGAGAAAAAAAAATATGGCCCAAATGAAAGAACAAAGTTCCAAAAATAAAACTAATTGATGAAGAGACAGTCAACTTATCAGATGCAGAGTTCAAAACGCTGGTAACCAGGATGCTTACAGAAATGGTTGAGTATGGTTGCAAAATAGAGGAAGAAGTGAAGGAAACTGGGACTCAGAACAACGATTTGGACCAGAAGGAAGAAATAACATTCAACCAGAACAGAATGAAGAAACAAGAATTCAAAAAAATGAGGAGAGGCTTAGGAACCTCCAGGACAACTTTAAATGTTCCAATATCTGAATCATAGGGATGCCAGAAGAAGAGGAAGAGAAATAAATGGGAAACTTATTTGAAAACATAATGAAGGAGAACTTCCCCAATCTGGCAAAGGAAACAGGTTTCCAGGAAGTCCAGGAAGCTCACAGAGTCCCAAAGAAGTTGAACCCAAGGAAGCACACACCAGACACATCATAATCACATTACCCAAGATTAAAGATAAGGAGAGAATCTTAAAAGCAGCAAGAGAAAAGGGGACAGTTGCCTACAAAGGAGTTCCCATAAGACTGTCAGCTGATTTCTCGAAAGAAACCTTGCAGGCAAGAAAGGGCTAGAAAGAAGTATTCAAAGTCACGAAAGGCAAGGGCCTTCATCCATGATCACTGTATCCAGCAAAGCTATCATTTATAATGGAGGGGCAGATAAATTACTTCCCAGATAAGGTCAAGCTCAGGGGGTTCATCATCACCAAGTCCTTATTATATTAAATGTTGAAGGGATGTATCTAAGAAAAAGAAGGCAACCAAAAATATGGACAGTAACATGACAACAAACGCACAACTATCAACAACTGAACCTAAACAAAAAAACAAAACAAACTAAGCAAACAACTAGAACAGGAATAGAATCCCAGAAATGGAGATCACATGAAGGGTTATCAGCAGGGATGAGGAGGGGGAAAAATGGGGGGAAAGGTACAGTGAAATAAGAAGCATAAATGGTAGGTACAGGGTGAGGTTAAGAATAGTATAGGAAATGGAGAAGCCAAAGAACTTATATGTATGACCCA
>PVKM010034373.1:0-15538 GCA_004027735.1 Carollia perspicillata
ATGTCCAGCTCCGAACATCACAGCAGGGGGCACGTGAACATGGCCTGTCCCATCACTAGTGATGTTAACTTTGATCACTTGGTTAAGGTGGTGACTTCCGGGTTTCCCCACTGGTACCTTTGCCCCATTATAATTAACAAGTAATCTGTGCGCTGGTCCTTTGAGACTGAATATCCACTTCCTCATTTATAAGCCTTCCCTGAATTATTTATTCATTTACTGGCTGCAAAATGGTGATTTTCTAACTCATCCTTTCCTTCTGCATGTAATAGTTGGCATTCTATTAGATTTTTTAAAATATGTTTTTCCCCCACGGGGCAGGCATAATGCTCAAATCTGAGCTCCTTACCAGCTGGGTCTCACAGCCTGTTTTCAGGCATGCCTCTTGAACTCTAAAAAAGAATAGGAAATGCCATGTGCTGCTCTGTGCCCTTGGACAACTCCCTTACCCCTCCCTGGGCACTGTCGTATCAGTCAACATGTGGATTCAGGTGGATTCTGGCTCAGGACACTACTGTCCCTGTGGCCCTACATCCTGCCCTCTCCAAGTGTATAGGGAGCAACTCAGATGTCAGGTGCAACCAGGGCAGTGGGCATAGTCCCACAGAAGGCACTGGACCAGCTGAGGCAAAGGATGGATCAATGGGACTGGCAGAGGTCAGCAGAACAGGAAGAAGAGGACAATAGCTGAACCTGTTGCCATGGCAAGCTCAGTGTTTGCCAGCTGGGTGGGGCCCGAACAGGCAGCCCTCAGCAGCTAAACCCAGGGCCCACTCTTCCCTTTTACTATGCCTCTCTGCTGGGCCCTGGCCAGGCTGGGATGCACTGAAGATCACTCCGGGAACTGCAAAGACCCAGTCACTTATGGAGGCTTGAGCAGGGTCTTAGCAGTTAGAGGTCTCCAAGAACTACTTTCCAGGTCACACAGCAAATTCCTGGCTAGCTGCCCGTGTTGCCAATTTTGAACTTAGAACAAGGAAATCTCTCACCTGTCCTGGGGACTGAGCGTTCTGGCCTTTGAGAGGTGCGTTTGCATCTTTGTTTCTCGGATCTGCTAGCGCCTGAGCAATCCTGGTTACAAGCCAAACCCGGAGATGGGGAGATTACCTGGTCTTTTCATGCATGCATGTGTACTCTGTACAGATTGGGGTGGCGGGTTTTTCACAGAGGCTTGGGTTGCCTGGGTACCCTTTGAAATCTAGCATTTAGTATGTGCTTTATAAATATTTGCTGCTCTAACCATCATGCCCTTGTCTTCTTTGCATCCTTTCACACTGCTTTGCTATCTATCTCCTACTATAGTGCTCTATCCTAAAGTGGTTTCTCTCTCTGTCCTGTCCGATCTCCAGGGCTTTGCACGCGCTGTTCTCTCCACCAGGTGCACATTTGGCTTACTCGTCGGTGTGTAAGTAGAGACAGGACAGAGCCTGGCACCGAGCAGGGGCACATTAAATATTTGATGAGTGAATGAATGAATGAATGAATGCCCTTGTCCATTGTACATCCCAGGAAGCAGGGACACTCAGGACACTCCCTATTCATCTCGGTCCCCCTCCCGCCAGCCTGGAATGAATGCATCTTTTTATCCTCTCCGAGGATGGCCGGGCAGGGGCAGGGTAGGCCGGGTGGAGAACTGGATTTGGGGCTGCCCTCTGCTCCCTCCCAGGCCACCTAGAGTATTCGCTTTTCCGGACGTTTCGAGTTTGCCTTCACTCCCCAAAACTCAACTTCAGTCACGTGACTCCCACGACCAGCCCCACTCCGCCACTAACCACCCAATACCCGCAGACCGACTCCCTGTTCACAGCACGGGGTCCAGAGCTCCCAGCTTCCCATTGGTCGCTCGTCTACTTTCTTTCCCTCGGTTCGCCGGGACCCTTCCGCAGCTCCCCCTCCGCAGCCCTGCGGTGGTACAGCCCGTAGCGGCCTAGGCGGGGCGGAAAGGTCCAATGCGTTACAGCGCGGGGGGGTCTGGAAGAGCCGGACGAGGCGGAGGGATCCCTCTGGAATGTTTCCGTCGGACCCACCCGACCGGTTAAGGCGTGGTGCGGATTGGCCTGGAGCTCCAGGAGGGAACTCCTGATTGGCTAAGCTCAGCCTCCGGCCCCGCCCCCTGTTCGAGGCTGCGGGAGAGGCCGGGGCAGGAGTTTGCGGAGGGCAGAACTGGGTTCGTGCAGGCTGGCGGCGGCGCAGGTGAGTGATCCCAGCAGGCGGGTCACGGCGCTGCCGCTCCGGGGTCCCCATTGTGGACCTGCAGGGATCTGGCTGATCGTACGGGGTGGGGCCGGCCCCACAGACGCGGCTGGAATCGGCTGGGCGGGCGAGGGCATGCCCAAGGCCCCTTCCCAGCCGGGCGCCTCCCTTCCCGCTGGGGGCTGGGGGCCAAGCCTCCCACCGCTAGGATGGGGTCTCTAGCCGCACCCATGTCCCCTGCACCCTCTGGACAGCCCTCATTCCGGCGGGGACAGACGTGGGGTCGATATTTCTCAGCCCTACCCAGGCATTTCCTTGGAGGTGGCCGTGTCCTAATCCTCCAGGGCTCAGGGGGCCTTGGTAAAGACCGATAATAATCCAGGTCCTGATAATAATAATGAAAAAACAATCATACGACTGGCATTGATTGAACACTTCCGTGTCAGATATTTGCCATGCAGATCATTGAATTTAAACACCTCATGGAGGCTACTATTACTTCTTTTATGAGCGAAGCAGTAGACCCAGAGAGGTGGAATGATTTGTCTAAGGTCACAGAGCTAGCAAGTGGTAGATCTGGAACTCAAACCCATACCTCAGAGGCCAGAACTGGAGTCGCAACCACCAGACTACATGTTCAGTGGCTCCATGGCTCAGATTTTCCTGAACAGCTCTTCCTGCTGCTGCCTACCCAGCTTCCCCTCTTCACACCCTTTCTCCACCCCGCCCCTAACCTCCCACCACACACACACACAAACACCATAGGTACTACCTGGGCCACACCTGCTGATCTTTTCTTTTCCCCACACCACCTTCTTCCCTGAGCTGGAAGGCAAGGCTGGAGTATCTGGGTTCTGAGAAGAGAGAGACATCTCTAAGGGAGATAGGGGGCCAGGATGTTAGGGGCCCTTCCTGCTGGGTGCCCCTGAGAAGCCTGGGCCCATGCCAGGGCAGTAGGCGTTCTCTCGGGAAACACCCAGGAGCTGGTTTTTCAAGACTGAATCAGAGGCCTCCCGCCCTCCTCTCCAGAGCATTACCCTGCTGGACAGGGGAACCTGGTTGTTTCCTGTCCCTGAACTTGGGTGAGCTCCCAGGAACCCTCTTTACTGCTTCTTCCTCCCCCCATTCTGTGTGGCTGTGGGATTGCTAAGTGTCAGGCTCTTCACAAGGAAGAGAGGGTGGGGATGCTGGAATTCCAGCTAACCCACTTAGTGCAAGGGCTGAAACTCCTCTTCTCCAGCCCTGTGCTCAGGTTTGAGGGGAGCCTGAGAATAAGGGGAGAGGGTGGCAGTTAGCAACCTCACAGCAGACATGTTCTGAGGATTGGGGGGCTCAGAGAACACTCAGAATGAAGATACACGATACCTTCATTCATCTACAAATATTTACTTAGTACCTACTCTGTGCCAGGCACTGTTTGGGGCACAGAGGGTTCAATAGTGAACAAGACAAAAATCCTTGCTCTTGCAGTGAGAAACAGGCAACAAACAAGCTAACAAGCAAGTAAAGAAGATACCTACAGATGATGATAAATGCTATGAATGAAATATGAGGGGATGGCATGATAGAAACTCTGGGCAAAGGGGGCTGTCAGAGAATATGACTTTGGAGCTGAGGCCTGAATGACAGAAAGGAGCCAGCCCTGCAAAGATCAGGCAGAGGGTACAGCCAGGGCAAAGGCTCTGAGGCTGGGCCAAGCTTGGAATAGGGTGGCTGGGGCAGGAGATGCAAGCAAAGTGGCAATTCTGTGAGTCAGGGGAATGCATTAAGGAGTTTGGAGCTTTTTCTCCATGGGGTGGGAAATTGTTTTAAGATTTGAAGCAAGAGAGTAACATGATCTGGTTTACATTTTAAAATAGAGACATGGAGTTAAATAACAGCCTGCGACTGGAAGACAAGAGTTCTGCTAGGGCAACATGTAATTAAGTTCATGGGCCTGAGCTGTCTGGACCCCAGGAGTGATTCTAAGAGGCTGGAGGAAGCTGAGGAGGCTGCCTGGAGGAGGTGGAGTAGGACCTGGCAGGCAGAGAGGACTGAGATGTTTCTGGACAGGGAAGGAGGCAATATAATAATGGCAATAGTAACAGCTTCCTTAAGTTGACTATGAGGCAAAGGGCTGGCAGGTTACATGCATAATCTCTTTGAATCCCCACAAGCACTGTGAGACAGGAATTCTGTTCATTTTTCAGATGAGGGAACTGAGGCCCTGTCAAGTGAAGTGACCTGCCTACAGCCACAGAGCTGGTAAGTGGCAACGGTGGGATGTGAATCCAGGCCACCCTGCCTCTTCTGGCCTGGAGGACAATTCATTAATCACCCACTTCCTTCACCATCGTTATTCCCCTCTCATAGGTAAGGACACAGCAGGCAGCCTGAACCAGGGTAGCAAGTGTGGACAGAGAGAATAGGACATTGGGAATTGGGGAAGAGAACGTGGGGGTCCTGGGAAAAAGAGGAAGTTTGAATCTTCTATATTTATAGATGAAAATAGTAATAATCAACATTTATGGAACCCTTATACTGTGTGCCAGGAACTGTTCCAGGCACATGTTCCTTAGGACTCAGAGAGTGTGAGACACTTGCCCAAGGCCACGCAGCTGTTAATTGGGGAAGCCAGATTTCAGACTCATGTTCTTAACATTCTGCCTCTGGTGGTGTATGTTGGGGGAGGAGAATCAGGGGAGGTGGTGATGAGGGTCTGTTGTTGTTGTTGTTGTTTATCATTGAATGTAGTGAAATAACTTGACAAGGCAGTATTGGTTCATTCATTCAGAATTTATTTCTTGTCAAATATCCAATTAGTGCCTACTGTGTGCTTGGCCCAGTGATAGGTATCAGTGTAAGTAACCAATGAAAGACTGGTATTCAGAATATATAGAGTTCCCACAAATCAATAAGAAAAAAGACAGGCTGTGCAATTTTTTTAAATGAGCAAAGACTTAAACAGGCAAGTCACAAAAGGGCAAATCCAAATGGTTAATAAATGTATTACAAGGTATTCCACATCATTGATTATGAGGGCAGTGAAAGAAACCCCACAATGAAAGGTAGAGATATGGTACCTGTCTCCATGGCTAGATGAAGCACTTGCCCTGTGCCCAGCTCTGTGCTGGGGTGCAAGGGATAGGGGACTGCAGTGGTGGGGCTTCTGTTTTTGCTGGGGAGACAAGACCCTCTTGAGGGCAGAGACTATAGCCTGTGCCCCATTGTCTCCCCAGAGCCAGACACAGGGTCTGGTGGACTAGTGAATATTAAGATAAATCATTCAACAAATATTTATCAATCACCCGCTATGTGCCATGCACTGTTCTTTGCACTGAGAGTATAAGGATGAGTAAGGCAGATAGAATTCCCCGCCCTTTCAGAAAACAGATAGTGAACAAGATGAATGAATGAAATATATTTTCCACCTGAAAGAGGTGAGAGAATGAGTTGTATGGATACCAGGGAGCACAGCAAGTGCAAAAGCCCTGAGGCTGGACAAGGCCTGTGTGTTGGGATGAGGCCTGTGTGACTGGAGGGGTGAGCAAGGGGAAGAATGGGAGCAGAGGAGGGCAGGGAAGTAACAGGGACAGATATTTGGGGGCCCATGGGCCAAGGGGAAGATGTTGGCTTTTACTCCAATTGAATGAGGAGCCCTGGGAGGATTCAGAGGAGAGCATAATTGTGATATGGCTTATATTTTACAGGGTCACTCTGGCTGCTGTTTTGACAAGAGACCGTGGAGGGGCAAGGGTGGAAGCTGGAAGACCCGGAGGAGGCTACTGCACTAGTCTAGGTGAGTGATGATGGGGCTGGACCAGGTGATACCAGAGGAAGTGTTGGAGAATGATGAATGAATGAATGAACGAAGGAACAAATGAATGGATGCAGGAGAATGGGAGCAGCCCACTGAGCTCGACTGAATCCAGGACAGCTCCCAGAAGAGGCAATCTAAAGGGAGGGAACAGGAAGTCTTTTACACAGAAAAATACAATTTGGTATAATTTGATCCTCACCACAACCTGGCCAGGGATAGATACAATGTCCCCATCCATAGGCCAAGCATCTAAGGCCCAGGAAGATTGAGCTGCTTAGGGGACAGTTTTGTGGTTATGAACTTGGGCTTGGAAGTCAAACCTGAGGATGCAGTGCTTACTCCACTCTGTCCACACTAGTCTCTAGCTGATCTGTGAGCCTGACTGTGAGTCTGCTCAGAACCCTCCACACTGCCACCTCACTCAGAGCAAAAGCCCAAGTCCTCCCTGAAGCCCTCAAGGCCCTGATGCATCTGCCTGTCATCTCCCCACCCTTACCTCCTCCTATTGTTCCTCCTCTTTATTCACTTTCCCAACTACACAGGCCTCCCTGCTGTTTCTCAGGCATGCCGGGCACCTCAGGGACTTTGTACTAGCCATTCCCTCTGCGTGGAACGTTCTTGCCTCGCATCCTCATGTGGATGCTTTTTTCCATCAGTCAAGTCTCAGTTTCAGCTATAACCTGCTCAGAGAGGCCCTCCCTGACCTTGTCTATAGAAGTTTTCTTGTTTTATTGTCTTCATGGGATTATGAAAACTTACATTAGATGTTTGCACCTCCTCCTCTGAACTGCTTGCTCCTGGACATCATGAACAGGGCTCCATCTGGCCAATATAGTACCTAGGAGTGATTTAGAAAAAGGCAGCTCTTCCTCCCAGCACACACATCCCCACGCCAGGGTCTGGTGCTTCTGCACCGTGTCACTGTGTAACTGCACATGGTGGCCCTCATCAGGGACCTTGCTTATTGAAGGCAGTATCTGAAATGGTGTGTGGAATACTGTAAATACTCAAAACATATTTGTTTGAAGGGAAGGAGGGAGTAAGAGAGAGGAAGAAACAAAGTAGGGGGAGAGATGAAAGAAAAATAGTGTGTCAGCCAGGACAGGTTGTGCCGCAATAACGGACAACTTAGTGGCTGAACAAAAATTTTAGTAGCTGAACTCAACACAGGTTTTAATTTTCATTGCTGTTCCATGTCCATTGCAGCTCAGCAGGAAGTTCCATTCACTGTAGTTACTCAGGGCCTGGCCTGATGGAGCCACCACCACATCAACTGTGGCTGCCAGGGAGAAACAGACCTCTGGACGCTCTTGCTCTAGCAATTAAATGCTTCAGTCCAGAAATGTCATATGTTACTTCCTCTCACACGCATTGGACAGAGCTAGTGACGGGTCTGCCTAGTCATAAGGAGGTCAGTGAGTGCCATCTGCCTATGTGCTTTGCCAGGAGAGTCGGAAATATTTTGCACAGCATTAATAACGACAACTGATAGAAAAATAAAGAGAACTCTAACTACTCTGAGCCTCCATTTTCTCATCCTTTAAATGGGTGTAATCATAACATAATGATTCCCAACGTCACAATGTGGTGTAAGGTCATGGAGCAGTCAGCATGGGTTCGTAATAGGTATTAGCTATTGATATGTATGAGTGTCAAAGTGCTGGAACAGAGATGCGAACGGAGGCTCTTCGATCTGACTGTGTCATTGGGCCTGGGGAGTGGTAATGGTGGGGGAGAGATGGCCTGGGACCATTGCCCTGGCCCTAAACCCACTTCCCACCCTGCAGATCTCCTGGGCGTGCTCCCTCTTCCCACTGCTCATGCCGCTGGGACTGGGGCGGCGGAAAAAAGCACCACCTCTGGTGGAAAATGAGGAAGCTGAGCCAGGTCGTGGTGGGCTGGGCATTGGGGAGCCAGGGCCCCTGGGTGGAGGTGGGGCAGGAGGGCCCCAAATGGGCTTGCCTCCCCCTCCCCCGGCCCTGCGGCCCCGCCTCGTGTTCCACACCCAGCTGGCCCATGGCAGTCCCACTGGTCGAATCGAGGGCTTTACCAACGTCAAGGAGCTGTATGGCAAGATTGCTGAGGCCTTCCGACTGCCAGCTGCTGAGGTACCCACCAGGGAGCCCCCAGGGTCATGATGGTGGGGTAGAGGCCTGGACATGCACGCTAGTCCTGAGCTGGTGCTGACGCTACAGATGCTGAGGCCTGCGCCACACTGAATGATGGGGACCTGGAGGCCAGGGCTGGATGCTGAGTTCCCATCAGGCATTGGGAGGCCTGGGCACCAGTGAATCCTTGGGACTGATGTCCATACCTGGATGCTAAGTTCCCATGAGGCATTGGGAGGTGGGCACCCCAGTGAATTATGGGGACCTGGAGGCCAGGACTGGGTGCTAAGTTTTTATTGGGTTTTGGGAAACCTGTGCCCCAGTGGATTATAGGAACTGATGTTCAGGACTGAATGCTATATTCCCATCATATATTGAGAGGCTTGCACCCCAGTGAATTGTGGTGGCTGGAAGTCTGTTGCAAGATTCACTTCTCCGTGATGCATAGAGAAGCCTGATCCTAAGGACTTTGGGCACAAAAGAGAGCCTCAGAGGGCAATAGTGGGATTGAGCAAGAAGTAGCTACAGGGGTCTCAGTAGGCTGGGTAGGTGTCTGTGCCCTTCATTCATTACACAAGCATTTACCAAGCACCTGCAGTAGGCCAGGTTCTGTGCCCCAGAACCCACAGGGAGCTTTTGCTAGGGCAGAAATTCCAGCCATAGCAGAGCTGACATCCCAGCTCTGGCTCTGGAGGTGGTCAGGCACTGGGGTGGGGACCCCTATGCCTTTCCAAACTCTCCTCCCTTCTCCATCAGATCGGTGTTGAGGGAAGGTGAGAGTTGAATGTCTCCCACCTCTGCAGGTGATGTTCTGCACCCTCAACACCCACAAAGTGGACATGGACAAGCTCCTGGGGGGCCAGATTGGGCTGGAGGACTTCATCTTTGCCCATGTCAAAGGGCAGCGTAAGGAGGTGGAGGTGTTCAAGTCAGAGGAGGCGCTGGGGCTCACCATCACGGACAACGGGGCTGGCTACGCATTCATCAAGGTGCCTGAGGTTAGCCTGGGCCATAGGACCAAGGGGCGTGGCCATGGGGCTAATAGCTCCTTTCTCTCCAGCGCATCAAGGAGGGTAGTGTCATTGACCACATCCAGCTCATTAGCGTGGGTGACATGATCGAGGCCATCAACGGGCAGAGCCTGCTGGGCTGTCGGCACTACGAAGTGGCCCGGCTGCTCAAGGAGCTTCCCCGAGGCCGCACCTTCACGCTGAAGCTCACGGAGCCCCGCAAGGCCTTTGGTGAGGGGGCTGCTGCCCTTACTACCAATATATACTCCCTGTTCTCTTGGGCCCAAGGTACAGTGTCATGGGCCACCAGAAGGTGGCGCCCAAGCCCAGCCGGCCGAATTGGAAAGAGGTACTGTTCTGCCCTGCCTTAGGGAGAGAGTACTGGCTCTCTGCCCAGCTTGGGAGGAGAGTAGGGGCAAGGAGGAAGTTGCCCCCACACCCAGTTTCCAGGAGCCATTAGCCTAGCCAAGCACCCCCAACCCTGGCCAGCTCCCCCAGGCCTAATAAGTCAGGCTTGGCTGACCTGTGCCAGCCCCCACTCCCTCTTCAGTCTGGCTTCACTAACTCTCAGGAATGGGCTGCAGGCCCCTAGGGTGGGGGTAGGGGATTCTGAAACACTTCCCCAGGCACATTGAGCTGGTCCATGGCCCAGAAGCTATATCCCTTTGGCCCAGGGAAGAGCAGCTAGAGATCAAGGCCCCACCCCCTTCCTGTCCTGCAGGCGTGGGAGCAGATGTGGCCCACTTCAGTCTCCCCTCTTCAGCCTTTTCCTTTCCCAGTCCTGGCCGTCCCTCCCCCATCCACGCCAAGTCTGAGGCAGGAGTCCTGCTCTCCTGCGGTCACCTCAGCCCCAACTACCCCTGGAACCTGAAGGAGCTTGGAGGAGATAGAGGGGGACGAGGATGTCTGGATTCCTGTCTAGAACGGGCTGGCTTTGTCACACACACCCCCACCATAACTCTCCTGCCTTTCACAGACATGATCAGCGTGCGTTCAGGGGGCGGTCGTCCTGGCTCCGGCCCCCAGCTGGGCACTGGCCGAGGGACTCTCCGGCTGCGATCTCGGGGCCCTGCCACAGTAGAGGATCTGGTGAGTGTTCTACCTGGGCCCCACTCTGTACACTCAAGGTGGAGACCCCGTCCCTGCACACTCATAGGCAGCAGCACTACCTGGTTAGCTTGAGGGGCTCCAGGCACTGGATGCAAACCCACCTCTGCCTCCTCCCAACTCTAGGACCCTTCTTGGATAAGTGGGACTTCCTTATTAGTTTCCTTATCTGTAAAGTGGGGGTTGTGGTGGTAATAATACTGATAAATGTCAGGGTTGTCATGAGAATGAACTGTAGGTTAATATATAAAGTGGCAAAAGGAGACCTGGCACTTAGTAAATACATGTATAGTTATAGTCACATTATTGTGATGCTGCCGTTTGTTCTCCCGCCCCACCTCTAGCCCTCAGCCTTTGAGGAGAAGGCAATTGAGAAAGTCGATGACCTGCTGGAGAGTTATATGGGCATTAGGGACACAGAGTTGGGTGAGTTGCTGGCACTTGAATCTGGGTAGGGGCGGGAGGCTGGGGGAGGAGGCTTCCAAGTCCTGTGGACTGAGTCTACCTGAGCGAGCACCTCTGCTATCTGTGCCTCCATTCTGCTCCCCCAACCCGCAGCGGCCACTATGGTAGAGCTTGGGAAGGACAAGAAGAACCCAGACGAGCTGGCCGAGGCCCTAGATGAGCGGCTTGGTGACTTTGCCTTCCCTGATGAATTCGTCTTTGACGTCTGGGGTGCCATCGGGGACGCCAAGGTCGGCCGTTACTAGGCTTCTACTGGACCTTGCAATGACCTGAGCCTGGCCTGGTGGGAACCCCTGGGGTGGGAACACCAGGGCCCAGACTCCAGCGTCTGGCTTGGCCTGGCCTTCGTCCTGGCCTTGGCCCAGCAGTCCCAGGATAATCGGGCCAGGAGGTGGGACTGAGTCCCTGCCCGACTCCAGTCGGTACCGCTGCCTCCCTGGTTCCCAGCTTGGCTGGGGTCCCCAGATTCCCTGCACTCCTGCCCTGTTCCCCACCTACCTCAGCCAGGTCAGGCTCTAGGAAGGACCAGCCAGATTGGGCAGCCAGCCCCCCCGCCCCCAGTACTTTCCACATCAGCTGCCAAACTGGTGTCTCTGTCTCCCTGGGGCCTCGGGTTCTGTTTGGGGGTCCTGACCTCCCTGGTTTCTTAACGTAGGGAATCCAAAGGGGGGGCTTCCCCCTCAGCAAATGCAATAATCCCCCCTTTCTTTCACCCCCCTCCAGAGGAGCTCCCTACCTCCACATTTGAAACATGAGTCTGCTGTGAACCCCCAACGTCCCCACCCCACACCTATGTCTCCCTCAGTCCAACCCCAGACAGATAGGGCGTGAGGGATGGTGGCGGTGGGCTTTTGTATCTGAATTTGCTGTCTGGAACATAAAGACTCCGCTGTTGGACCTGTCTGGTTGGCCTTGGGGTGGGCGTGTGGGTTAGGCCCAGGCTGGGAAAGAATGTAGCAGCTGAAATCCATCCTCCTAGGGCTCCAAATTGAATTAGGAGCTGGCCCTGGCTGTCCACCCCCTCCCACCCGTTCCGCCTGACAAGGATCCTGGCTGTAGGCCACCAGGCTTCCAGGCAAGGTCTGAGCATTTTGGCCTACTGAGGGCTCAAGTCTGGCTCCCTTTTGAACAAGGCCTCCTGCCACCTCGGCCTGATGTGAACACCGGGCACAAGCTGCTGGCTGTAGCCCAGGGTTGTGGGGAGCCCCAGGGCTGGGAGGTGTGGAGGCCTGACTCGTAAAAAGACAAGTGGGGGGAGAGAGAGCGCCCAAAGGGAGCCTCAGGCCTGCTGGGGGAGCAGTCGTGACGCCGCTGCAGGCAACCTGCCGGACGTGCAGGGTCTGCGGCTATTCATGGCGGGCGGGCCGTGCACTGGACGTAAGCCCGGCCTGCTTGTTTTGACAGCCCACTTCATCCTTGAGGATTGAAGGGGAGTTGGGGAAGGGGGGTCGGCTGGACCTTGACCAGACTTGGAGGGAAGAGCCAGGATTGAAGGGAGGGGAGCCAGCTAGGTCGGAGGTCCCTGCAGGAATGTTTGAGGGTGAGCTGAGGGGAAATGTGAGCCCAGTCCGTTCCCCATTACCATTGGGTGGGCAGTTGGTCCCTGGGGTAGGGGAAGCGGGAGGACCACTGGGCTAGGGACATGGCTGTGTTCTCCAGTGGGGTAGGGGCAGCGGCTGTTGGGGTTACTCTGGGCACTCTTGGGCACCTGTGGGTGTTCTCTGCGTCTGCGCCAGTAGAAGGCTGTGGTTTGAAGGGTGTGGTGTGTGTCTGTGTTGAGAGTAGGGCTGTGTGTATCAGAGTGTTGATGATCTGTGACCATAGTGAGCACTGTAACTGTTGAAGAAACTGGGTGCAGTGACTGTTTGTGTACCAGGGTGTTTGTGGGTGTAACTGGCAGTGTCTGCGTGGAGTGTGGCTGTGACTGCCGAACTGTGAGCATGTCTGTGTCTGGCTGTTCAGGTTTCTAGGGTAGGGGTAGGGGGCAACAGGCAAAGATCTCAGAGTGTCCAGGGACTCCTTGTCTTGGACTGTTAGGGGGTATCTCTGGGTGATATGGATGTGGGTAAGGGGCTGTTTCAGCGATACAGATCTCAGGGGACTGCATTTCAGGGTGTTGAGAAGGTGGCCAGTGTAAGTTGGTAACTATGGGGATGTCTCTGGTGCTGGGGGTGCAGATGTCTCTGGGTTCAGGGGTATGACGATGGCTGACCCAAAGGCTCTGAAGAACGTGGCTGGCTGGGGACAGGCTGAGATGGTGACAGGTCTCAGGGTGTTAGGGGATATAATAGTGTGTCTTCAGATGTAAGACTGTGTGCACCCCTTCTCAGAGCAGGAGGTGAGGCTGCAGCTGTATGTCCACAGGTGTGTCCTAGGTGTTGCTCACCACATCCTGAAGCAGGATCTAGGAGAGTCCTCTGGTCTCTGGGCCGCCTCCTCCTCCTCCTCTCCATGGGTATGATTCTCTGCTGCCTTGGCCTGGGCTTTAAGCCCCTGTGTAAATAGTGGGCGGGTCTGACCCAAGCTAGTCCACCCAAGGCCACTGCTCCTCACCACCCACCCAACATCCACAAAGGCTCTGGCAGAGTAAAAGAGTGCTCCTGCCCCCACCAGGGCTAGCCTCTCAACCTTGCAGCCCCATGGGTGCAGCAGCACCCCCTGCAGCCACCCCAGCCCGCCCCTGGTGACGCTCACATTTTCCAGTGTTTAGATTTTATCCACTTTATTAATGAGGCAGGCGAGAGGCCTGAGCCTGGGGAGAAGGGGGGTGTTCCTGCCCAG
Organism: Carollia perspicillata; assembly: GCA_004027735.1. Lineage (NCBI taxonomy): Eukaryota > Metazoa > Chordata > Mammalia > Chiroptera > Phyllostomidae > Carollia > Carollia perspicillata. Next base: position 13,464 of record PVKM010034373.1, read on the forward strand.
CCAGTCAGGCAGAGGGGATCATAGGGGGCCAGGACAACACCCTGGGAGCACCTCTTTCTCATAGGAGAGCTGGGGCCCAGAGTGGTCCCCACCCACTGCCAGGGGCACCAAGATGGGGTCTCTACCACCCCAGGACCCCAGCAGGCTGTTTCTGGGTGGAGCGGCCCCCTGGAGGCCTTAGTGGGCAGCAGGGGGGAGGCAGGGAGCTGAAGAGCCGCCCCTGTGTAAAGGGAGGGAGGAAGCGGCCTGCCCGGAGAGCTCGGGCGCAGCAGGAGGTGCAGCAGGCAGCAGGGACTGACTAGCAGGCGATGGGGACCCAGTGTCCCAGGCACCAACAGGTAAGAGGGCTGGGGTGCAAGGATCTCTGGGGCTGGAGGGCAGGAAGGGCAGGGCCATGGTTCCCTCTGCCTGTCTGTCTTGCGCTCCTTGACTCTCAGCCCCATCTGTCCCTGTCACTCTTCCCATCTGTCCATTCTCCCTTCCCATCTGACCCAGGGGAGGCGGGGGGCAGTTCTGTCCTCTCAGCCCTCACAACCGGGTATCAAGGAGGGGGTGGTCCTGGGTCAGCCGGGAGGCCTCTTGGGCAGGGACATGGATCTGGCAGGAGTGGAACCCTGGGGCATCGAGGGTGAGGCAGCTGTGGTCAGGGGTAGGGCCTTAGTGAGAGACAGCAATGGAGCTCAGAGATGGTAATGTGGGGGACAGAGAGGTGGCCATGGGGACTGTAGTGGGACCATGTGGATAGAGACAAGTGTATTGGGGAGAGAGGGGTCCGCAGTGGCAGGGGTGGAGCTGTGGGCATCACACATGGGACTGGAGTAGAGGTTAAATGACTGTCAGAGATGGGGCAGTGGGGCCTTGGGATCAGAAATGGGACCAGGGACCAGGAATTTAATGTGGCGTAAATGGGAGGTGGGTCTGTGAGGCCCAGAGGCTGTGACAGGAGGGTTAGAGCCAGGGGAGCCACAGGGAGGCTGGGAGCAAGAGCTGGGATGGTGAGAAGCCAGAAAGGAGTAAAGACCTGGAGAGCAAGGGTCATTGGAGTTGCCATGGGCCCGCGTGGGCTCTAATGCTCCGAGAAGGGACCATTAGCAGGTCCCAGCCCAACAGTGGGTGTTGTGCCCTGGGCCAGCCTCAACTTTCCCTTCTCTTCTCCCCAGCCCCACCCCAGTACCTGACATGAACCCTTACAGGCCCCTCAACCTGAGCCTAGTGGGCGAGGCAACCACATGTACAGCACTTGGGGCCCCGAACGCCTCCGCTGGGCTGCCGTTGGGCCCTGAGGGCGCCTCACCGGCACTGCCCATCTTCTCCATGACACTGGGCGCCGTGTCCAACGTGCTGGCGCTGGTGCTGCTGGCTCAGGCTTCGGGCCGCCTGCGCCGCCGCCGCTCGGCCGCTACCTTCCTGCTCTTCGTTGCCAGCCTGCTGGCCACCGACCTCGCAGGCCACGTGATTCCGGGCGCCCTAGTTCTGCGCCTGTACGCAGCGGGGCGCTCACCGGCCGGAGGCGCCTGCCACTTCCTGGGCGGCTGCATGGTCTTCTTTGGCCTGTGCCCACTGCTACTGGGCTGCGGTATGGCAGTGGAGCGCTGCGTGGGGGTCACACGGCCCCTGCTGCATGTGGCACGTGTCTCAGTGGCCCGTGCACGCCTTGCACTGGCCGCACTGGCTGTGGTGGCCTTGGCCGTGGCACTACTGCCGGTTGTGCGAGTGGGTCACTATGAGGTGCAGTACCCTGGCACATGGTGCTTCATCGGCCTGGGCCCAGAAGGCGGCTGGCGCCAGGCACTGCTCGCTGGCCTCTTCGCAGGCCTCGGCCTGGCCGCGCTGCTCGCTGCGCTCGTGTGCAACACACTCAGTGGCCTGGCCTTGCTGCGTGCCCGTTGGCGGCGCCGCCGCTCTCGACGGCAACTCCCGACCTCAGGCTCTGACAGCTCTGACAGCCGCAGGCGCTGGGGCGCACGCAGACTCCGCTCATCCTCTGCCTCATCAGTAGCTTCGGCCTCCGCTACCCCTGGAGGCATCCTAGGCCGTGACTCAGCGCGTAGAACCCGTGCCCATGACGTGGAGAT
>PVKM010034374.1:0-15598 GCA_004027735.1 Carollia perspicillata
AAATAAGCCAGGCAGTAAAAGACAAATAGCATATGATCTCACCTCTAACAGGAACCTAAGCAACAAAGCAAACAAGCAAGCAAAACATAACCAAAGACATTGAAATAGAAAACAGGATGACAGTAACCGGAGGGGAGAAGGGAGGGAATTTCAGGGGAAAAAGGGATAACAGGAACAAGTATTAAGGACACATGGACAAAAACTAAGGGGGGTGGAGATGGGAGGGAGGTGGGGAGCACTGGGGGGGGTGGACTGGGACGGGAGTAAAAGACAGAAAACTGTACTTGAATAACAATTAAAATAAATTTTTTAAAAAAGGAATCAAAATGGAGTGATGAAATCATTCAGAGACAGAGCATACATGATGTATTCTCATTATTGCATATCGTCTTAGCCATTTGAGTAAAGAACAAAAAAAGAAAGATAAAAATATATATAATTACATATTAATATATTACTAATATAATATAATATAATATATATAATATACCCTTATGTTGAAAGAGTTTTATAAATGTCCTGTTTAGCATATATATGTAAAGTAGTAGAAATTATATTAAAAATGTTTGTCTATATGCAAAAACTGAAAGATTAAGAACAAAGATAAAAATTGATGCATGACAGATAGGAGTAATGACTGATCTAGCCATTTTAGATTGCTTTCCAATGACAATAATGTCATTTCAGACCTGATGAATTCCATCTCTTCCCATCCTTAAGACATGAATATTGCCTATGATCATATTTAAATTCAGCAATTATTTAATAAACATCTGATCTGCATCTTGTATTGTACTCAATCTTGTAGAGACATAAAATATGGTATAAAATGCCTGCCATAAATGTTATTTCAGTTTAGTTTATATAACAAAACTCAGTTTGGGCTCTAAGAATGCAATAAAAGAATAGTTTGTTTTCCAGTTTTTCTTGATCAATTCTAGGTTGTGGTACATAGTTGATGTACACATAGCTATGAGGGCCTTTCCACCACCAAAATAAACAGAACCATAATATACCATTGTGAAGGAGAAAAAACATTTTCTTCTCCCCTTCTGGATTCTTCTGTTTCAATAATTAAATTGATAGGAGATGTGAACAAGAGAAAGTCTAGTGTAATTCTGTGTGTACAAAGGTCTCATAGACACAAGGCCTAAAGAAATGACCGAAGAAGGCAGCTTTTACACATTTTAGAATAGGAAACAATAAATCTGTGAAGAGCTGACAAGACAAAGAAACTTATGTTTGGGTACTGATTAGCAAAGAAATTAAGCAGAATTTATTTATACGGACTTTTCAGAACTAAGTTTCTATGGCGATGACAACATGGATTTACCTCCTGGTACAGGGAGGTTACCTTTCACATGGGAGATTTATTTCCTGTTTTCAGGGGGACAGAGAGGAGGGTCAGGGGGTCCTTCTTGCACTGGCTGTTTCTCAAGTAAGTATAATTCAAACTAATCAATATGTCAAAGTAGTACATTTTGGGTGGCGATTTTTGCTCCCCTATAAGCAGGTATTTAAGTAGTATTTGTTATGTGCCAGGCACTGCGTCAATCATTTTATATTCATTATATTTAACACTCACAATAGATGTGTGAGTTCATTTTCTCATCCCTTTCAGCAGGAGAGGAAAATGCAACTTGGAGAGGTTCAGCACATTTCCCAAGGTCTCATGGGTATTAAATACTAGAAGTAAGATGTGAATAGACCTCTGTGCAAGTCTACTCCCTGTGCCTTTCCACACTCTATGGGGCCGCTCCTGCAGAGCTCGCAGGACCCTGGAATTGAGTGTGACTCTGGGCAAGGACAGAAGGGATGAAGAAACTGAAGGGAATTGAGTGGGTGGGTGAGAGGAGGAAAATAAAGAAGGGGCACTAAAGGGCCCAAGAGGACCTTTTGCTCATGTGAGTTAAATTCCATATGAACAGAAAGACACCTTGGGGAAAACAAATAAATATCTTAATACATTATATTCAAAATGTTAATATGCTCTAAGTGTTGAGATTAAAAATACATTCTTTCTGGCAATGCAGTTTATTTTATGTGCTGCCAGATGGGGAAGTATCTGACCGAAGGCCTGGGATTCTAACAGAAAACTCAGGAAAGCCAGTTAAGGTTGGAGTGGGCCTGAAGGCTCCAGCCCAACCTCTTGGGTCTTAATCTGAACTGAGAGTCATTTTCCAGACCAAACATTTCTTCACTTCTTAGGCTTTTGGTCTGTCAAAATCTAATAAAAAATCAAATGTAATTGATTGAATGACTGATTATGCGATTCTTACATCAAGTTCAGACATGTCTAGGCTTCCCAATTTTGAACTCTACCAGAGAGCCATTCATCAATAACACATAGAAACTAAAATATTTATAAAAAATCCAGTGAGATCTGGGATTTGCTCAAAATACTCAAGGACAAAAGTAGTAGACTAGATGAAACAAGAATGGCAAATTATTGATCATTATTGGAGATGCATAACAAGTATACAAAGGCTCTTGACAACATTTTCCTTTGTTTAATAACAGACAAATTAAAAATATAATGTGTAGGGGCAAACAGATAAGTTTAATCAAGATTTATATAGGACCCCTGACTAGTATGGCTCAGTGGATTGGGTACCAATCTGTGAACCAAAGGGTCACTGGTTCAATTCCCAGTCAGGGCACATGCCTGGGTTGGGTGCTGGGCCCCCACCTGGGGGCATGCAAGAGGCAACTGGTCTATGTATCTTTCATACATAGATGTTTCTCTCCCTTTCTTTCTCCCTCCCTTTCCATCTGTCTAAGAATTAATAAATAAAATCTTTTAAAAAGATTTATATGGAAGATAATTCATATTAGATATAATATATAATATACACATTATATAATAAGATCATATGTACATATAGATCTTTAAAATATTTATATAGGAAAATATATAATATAGCATTATATGTTATATAATGCTATATTATATAACAGCATATATTATATATCATGTCATATAATATGCAACATTGTAGTATATAATACACACTTGTCACATAGTATATTGCATCATATATTATAATTTATTATATATGATACACACCCTATAATGCATAGCAATATAGTTTATTATACATGACACATTATTTTATATCATATAATGATATATGTGATGTATATATTATTATATATCATATAATAATACATACTATATGTAATATATCACATACATTATCTCCTATATAAATATTTTAAAGATATTATTATATAATATATAACATATATTATATATTATGTCTGGAAATGGTCCAGTCATTGTTAGTATTACAAAAACAGTTTGTGCAACATCAATGTAACCTGGCAGCCAAGGACGAAGGAATGCTATGTGCATGTGTGAACAATGATGACTTCACTGTACTAGTTAGGGTGGGAGGAACAGTAGACCCAGTTGAGTGAACATATGTACTGTGTGGCTGCTGCATTCAAAATGACTGAGCAAGTAGAACAACAAATCTGCGTCAAATTTTGCATTAAGCTTGAACATTCCTCTTCAGAACCTATTGGCATGATTCAGAGGATCACAGCTATAGACACTGGTGAATGGCAGCTTCATCAAAACAATGCATCTGCTCATGCCTCACATTACCTGCAGAGTTTTTTGGCAAACATCAAATCACTTAGGTAAGACTCAGCCCCTCTACAGCCGAGATTTGGTGCCCTGAGACTTCTGGCTTCTCTCAAAACCAAAATCACCTTTGAAAGGGAAGAAATTTCAGACCATAGATGTGATTCAGGAAAATATGACAGGGCAGCTGATGGCAATTGGGAAAACTGTGTGAGGTCCCAAGGTGCCTACTTTGTAGGGGACTCAGGTGTCATTGTCCTGTGTAAAATGTTTCATATAACATGTACCTTCTTAATAAATGTCTCTATTTTTCATATTACATGGCTGGATTCCTTCTGGATAGACATACATCTCTACTCATTCTCAATAGACCATGATTATTTTGAACTGTTTTGTACATATTATTTTGAACATATTTGCAGTTTAAATGTCATATTTAATCAGTCTGTTAAGAAGCAAAATTCTACCCTCGGTACTTTAATTTAAACTTGTATCCCATCTTGTGTACTTACTTTTGTAGAAATAATATCATCTCTTTTACTTGACATTTTGATACTAAAACTTCACATTATGAATACAACAAGACATTAGGGAGAATAGAGATGTGTTTTAGAAACAAGACTGTAAGTCTCCTATAAGCAATTTTCTCAACAATTTTAAGTTGAAGAGGATTTGAGGATTTGTTCTGCCTTTAAGCTTTAGTTTCATAAATACTTGCCATTTTCTTTTTATGAGTCAGCAGAGAACTCCTTTACATAGAAACACACCTGAAGTGCCCTAGATTCTGCAACACATTTTGAAGATACGCAGCAATTCTGTCCCTGAAGCTTGTCATTTTAAGTTTAGACTATTTGAACAATTCAGATCCATTTTTTCCAATTAATAAAAAAGCAGGATGCCCTGAAAAATCTTTTCATATGGAACCACTTATTTAAACTTAAACATTTAAAAAAACCCTTAAATTTAGAAAGAAGAGCAATGACAGTAAATATATTTTTAAAAGAAAAGTTATAAATGATAAACACAATGACAGTTGGCACAGAATAAGAGAGAATCTGTTGGGAACTGCTCTGCCTGGTTTCAGGAGTTGTAACCGCCCCCCGTGGCTAAGGCTGAGTGAGACACCTCTGGACTGTGAGCCACTGAGGAAACAAAGCTTATCTCCCTGGCAAGAGCACTGCTTCTGCCATCTCTAGTCCCCAACGCTTGGTCAGTTAGTCAGAGTCTATGGGTACGACCCCTCAGAGGAGGGGCAACCCCAGCAGACACGATCATGTGGGAGGCCATCAAGAAAGGACTGGGGGGGGTGTTCAGCAAGTGAGGGCAAAGGACCCTCACCCCCTGGCTATTTTGACATAGCCCGAGTCCCCTTTCCATTTGGGAGAAGCTCTGGGAGAAGTGCTTCCTGGCTCTAATCCACTTAAGCCTGAATCTCAATGGGGAGCAGGTACAGCCCTCTGCCAGCTAAAGCAGGTTCCAGGGTAATTGGCATAAGAAAGATTTCATAAAGTCCTGTGAAGTCTGCTTTGCTAAGAGTTCTATCATCCATTTGATAAGGGTATGGATAGGAAATGAGTATGTCTTCTAAAGTTTTTGCACCCCCCCTACCTGACAGACACTGACTCATATTAAACCCTCAGATTTCTTTGAAATGTTATCTATTGTTTGATCCTTGCTGCCTGACATTGATTGATGAGCTTTACCTGTATCCCTGTGTGTTACGAACCTAATAAATACCATTGAGACAAGGACTTGGGGCCCTTCTCCCATGAGAGAAGCTCACCACCTTTCCTCCCCAAGCAAATCATGTCTTGGTAATATTAATTTCATCCGTGGCAGATCGGGGGGGGGGGGTCTGCGGGCAGAGCCCCCCCCACAAGAATCTACAGAGAAAAAAAAAGTGACTATAACCTGGCAGTTATACGCTGAGTCAAGTTTACTGAAGTATACATCTCCCACTCAAGAAAGAGAACCTCAGTGCCTCAGCACCGCAGAGGGAGCCTGGGGTGACAAGGCACTGAGGCAGCACCCTTCTCCAGTGCACTGGCGTATCGCATATTAAAATGGCCCAATATTGGTGAAACATTCTTGGTTATCTTGAAAGTAAAATATATTACAAATAAAATTTGGGAACAGTGTATGTGTGTGTGTGTGTGTGAGTTCGCTTCCCCATTAGCACAAAAGAGTATAAACATACTTTATAAATATTGCAATAAAATTGAGACTCGAAACTAAGTATCAGTGACAACTTTCATATCTCCTGTTAAAACACTTGGGCTCTAACCTTACCAACAAGGCATAAATTGCTCTGTGAACTATTTTCAGTGGGTGGGAGCTTTAACTATCTAATGGCATTTAAGAGCAAATGAATACTTGGCTATTGGCTGAAGGAAGAACTAGGTAGAATAAAAGCAATTTGATATTTTATTTCTTATCCAGATATTTTGTTTCTTTTTTATTTTTATATTTATTTTAATTGTTGTTCAAGTACAGTTTTCTGCCTTTTACTCCCATCCCAGCCCACCCTCCCAGCCCTCCCCACCTTCCTCCCATTTCCAACCCCCCTTGTTTTTGTCTATGTGTCCTTCATACTTGTTTCTACAAACCCTTCCCCTTTTCCTCTGAAATTCCCTCCCCTCTCCCCTCTGGTCACTGTCAGCCTTTATCTTTACAGATTATTACATTGCTCAAATTGATGTAAATTGATCATTAAAACAATAATAATATGTGGGCCTTGAGATAAAGGAAGTTTACATGAAATTCATTCAAAATAATTCAGTGGTAATAATTATGGACTGAAAAAATTCTGGGTGGATCTTTGGTTTCAGGTGTTTTTGAGGGGCTAGATTTAAAAAAAAAAATCATGTCAGTGGCTGTATGGCAAGATATAACAAAGGACTAGAAAAGCTTTCCATTATCAGTGTTGAATCAGTGTTGAATTGTCTGCACACTTCATTTTTAATCCACCACATGAAGAAATATAACCCACCAGCACAGTACCAGAAAATCAATTGCTATTTTATTTATTAAATTAAATCTCTGCCTGTAATTAAAAATTTTGAACCTAGAAGGGTTTTACTTGAACACTAAGCTATAATCTTTTCTTTTTTAACTTTTAATTTAGGTCCCTATTTCTCTATCACTTATCTATCATCTGATATTTGTAATCATTTGTTAATGCTTGGTATTATCTGGTCTAACTCTCTTCCTAGAAGAAAAGTAATGTGAGATTCATAACATAATCATGTAACCCTAATTGGTGTGGATAAATTATACATTAGTTATGCAATTTCTCAGTATCTAGGGCTCATTTGACATAATTAGAATTCAATTATTTAATTGCTAATTGGAATTAAATCAAGTTATTCTGGTTTAAAACTAATATACAGGGAATACTTTACAGAATAAAAAGTCAGTATTGCTTCCATGCTCTTGATATTTATAATATCGGCAAAATCAAAAGTATATTATATATCAATTAAATTAGCTAGGATTATGATGTTAAAGGACAGTAATAGACATCTCCAAATGATTAGTTTATATAACCAAAGTGTCCATGTCCCTTTCTAATTATCTGCTTGGAAGACATTGTACATTTTTCATGAGCCTATCATCATTCAAGGCTATTTTAAAATTCCCTTACTTGTTTTCCATGCCATAAAAATAAAACACGATTCATTTATTTAGAGTGATATATTCTTTTAACCAAAAATAGTATCAGCCAGTTAGATCAGATATATTATTCACCAGGATGGCATTCAAATTGCATTTGGGTTTTTTAGGACAATTTCAAAAAATGAAATTCATCCTTAAAGAATGAAGATATGTCAGCCTCAAGGATATTATATCATTTGTGTCTCAAGGATTTTTTAAATTGAGGTTAAAATAAGAATAAATATGAAAGTCTTTTAATTATATAATTCACAGGCATTTAATTTGATCTTCAGTATAACAAATCGAATCTACATAGTAGAGAGTTTGTTGAAATTTCAGATATTATTTTATCCTCTTTGATGTCATAAAATTGTACCCTGCACATAGTAGATGCTTGAAAAACTCAAGCATTTGTCATATTTAAACTGAAACCAGTGTGCGATTTGATTTTTGGAACCCTGAAGTGGTGAGTATAGACGATTCTGAGTTCACAGTCATCTAAAGATGGGACTATCCTGCTCTCTCCTTCTGTGTGTATGACTGGGGCACACATACACATATACAAGAAATGTCATGAAAAATCATCCCGTTATCTTCGATGAAAGTTACCCGTTGGATACCAAATACACCTAAGATGACATTAATTGCTTTGAGCAAACTATACAGTCAAAAATGTTACCTAGTCGTCTGGATTTGCTTTACATAGATGAGATGCTGATGAAAATACCAACTTATTCTCCAATTATGTTCCTCATACTATCTTTCAAGGCATATAAGTAGTTATTTTGCTACCTGCTATAATTATTACCACAGAATTAATTTCTGCTTGGTGTAGTGCTCCTAAGTCATTAATTCAAATAACATTTCCTAGGTAAAATATTTTGTGGGTAGATGTCATGTTTGATGGGTTGTATGCCCTTTGATTGGATGTATCAAAAGCATTGTAATAGAATGACAGTTTGTTTCTATACTTAAAGTAATATAAAATTTAGAATTTGGTCCAAAGTAAAACTGAGTTTTAGTATATTATCAAAAGTACTGAAGAAAATTAGAAATTATAATTAACTCACAATTTTATCTATAGTGCTGCAAATAAATGTTTTGTTTATCAATCGTTTTGCATAATGTAATGATATTATTTTTTAAATAAAAGCTGGCTTTTTAAATGAAAAGTGTTCAGGTGTCTTCTAACCATAAATTTCTGCAGCTAAAGTTATTGTTTTAAAGTTTTCAGACACTTTTCTCTAAAACAAATGAAAAACTTTTGTGTTGAAAAAATTAAAACAGTTTCCCTTTGATTATAGCCCATAGCACACATCATGGTAAAGAGTGTCCACATTATTACGTGGTTACCTTAATGCTTTGGTTTCCATAATGCTGCCACAAAACATAAACTAAAGTTCTTTAAAATGTGAATGTGTATGTACATCTCAGTTAAAACTGCATTTTTGTAATATTAAATCATTCATATGTGAGCTATACCAGGTAGGATACAGTCTCTATTCTCCAGGAATTCAGAGGCAAACTTAAAAAGCAAGACAGATATTAATTTTTTTATTTTTGAAATCTTAAAATTTTGGTGTTTTTTTATTGTTGTTTAAGTACAGTTGTCTCCATTTTCCCACCACCACGTTCCCCTGCTGAACCAACCCACACCTCCCACCCCCAATCCTTCCCCCTTCGGTTTTTTCCGTGGGTCCTTTCTACATGTTCCTTGACAACCCCTCCCTTTCTTTCCCCCATTATCCCCCTCCTTCGTCCTCTCTGGTTACTGTCAGTTTGTTCTTTATTTCCATGTCTTTGGTTCTATTTTGCTTGCTTGTTTGTTTTGTTGCTTAGGTTCCACTCATAAGTGAGATCATATGGTATTTGTCCTTCACTGCCTGGCTTATTTTGCTTAGCATAATGCTCTCCAGTTCCATCCATGCTGTTGCACAGGGTAGGAGCTCCTTTTTTCTTTCTGCTGAGTAGTATTCCACTGTGTAAATGTATCATAGCTTTTTATCCATTCATTCACTGATGGGAACTTAGGAAGCAACTTAGGTTGCTTCCAGAATTTGGCTATTGCAAGTTGTGCTGTTATGTATGAACATTGGGTGCATAGGTTCTTTTGAATTGGTGTTTCAGGATTATTTGGATATAATCTAAACAGTGGAATTTTCAGGATCAAAAGGCAGTTCCATTTTTAGTTTTTTGAGGAAATTCCATATTGTTTTCCACAGTGGCTGCACCAATCTGCATTCCCACCAACAATGTACTAGGATTCCATTTTCTCTACAACCTTCCCAGCACTTATGGTTTGTTGATTTGGTTATGATGGCCATTCTGACCATTGTGAGGTGATATCTCATTGCAGTTTTAATTTGTATCTCTCTGATGGCTAGTGATGCTGATCATCTTTTCATATGTCTCTGGGCCCTCTGTATGTCCTCCTTGGAGAAATGCCTGTCCAAGTCCTTTGCCCATTTTTTAATTGAATTGTTTATTTTTTAATGTTGAGTTTTATTAGTGTTTTATACAGTTTTGATATTAACCCTTTATCACTGTCAAATACATTCTCCCATTCAGTGGGTTGTTCTTTTAATTTTCTTATGATTTCCTTTGAGGTGCAAAAACATTTTAGTTTAATATAGTCCCATTTGTTCCTTTTTTTTCTTGTGTTTTCCTTTCCCAAGGAGATATATCAGAAAAAAATAATGGTATGAGAAATGTTTGAGGTTTAACTGCCTTTGTTTTCTTCTAAAATTTTTGTGGTTTCAAGTCTAACATTTAAGTCTTTAATCCATTTTGAGTTTATGCTTGTGAATGGTGTAAGAAGATGGTCTAGTTTCCTTTTTTTGCACTGTTCAATTTTTGCAACACCATTTATTAAACAGACTATCTGTTCCCCATTGTATGATCTTGCCTCCTTTGTCAAATATTAATTGACTATAAAAGCATGGATTTAAAGATTTTATTTATTTATTTTTACAGTGAGGGGAAGGGAAAAAGAAAGACAGGGAAAGAAACATCATTGTTTGGTTGCCTCTCACGTGCCTCCTACTGGAGACCTGGCCTACAACTCCAGCATGTGCGCTGACTGGGAATTGAACCGGCAACTGTTTGGTTTGCAGGTTGGTGCTCAATCCACTGAGCCACACCAGCAAGGGCTGAGCTTCTTATTCTTTTCCATTGATCTATATGTCTGTTTTTATGCCAATATCATGTTGTTTCGATTACTATGACCTTATAATACAGTTTAATATTAGCTTGTGTTTAATAACTGATTTCAAGATCATATGCAATTATTTTTCTCCTCCAATTCAGTGTGGTAGGATTAAAATTCAAATTACATCTTTAGTCATCAGTTCTATTATGAAATAGTTCAGTGTCAGCACTTGCATCCTATTGACATCATGAATCATGAGCTTTTTAAGCAAAATGAGAAGTTGAGACATTACATTCTATAGACCTTGGTTCCTCAGTTTTGCTTATCAAGGGAAGAGAAGAGATACACATACATATACACACGAACACACACACTCATTAACAAGTTTTGTTAAAGGGAATGCTTTACTTTAAAAAAAAACATCCTGAACTTTAAATGTTTGGTGATGAAGTAGGCTTAGAAATTAATGATCAGAAATTCAGTTAATACTGCATAACATAGCATGGCTATGAGAGTGGAAATCAACTTGGATTATTTTTGTCTGTGAGGAGTTTGAATATTAAAAACAAACAAACAACCCCCCCCCAAAAAAAAAAAACAGGAGTACCCTTCCAGGTCAGTAGAAGGCATCATTCAAAAAGTCTAGGTAGCAATTGACTTATCCAATGTGAGCTAAAGACACTCAGTATCTTTATGGGAAGAAACTGCATTACTATTTAGCCTGCATTAAGACCTAAATGAAAATGCACACACATGCACACATAAATATGTTATCCACAATAATGCAAGTAATCACCGTTATGCTTATTTTTGCATATTGAAAAATAGACATTTAAAAAGGCTATTTTCAGTATTACAAAGTTGGTCAGCAGTGGAGCCAACACTTTACCTCAGTTGTGCCATCCTCTAAAACTCATGGTATTTTCTACCACGTTTTTCTCCCTTATTCAAGGGAAACCAGTTAAATATCTGTTGTGTGCATTTTGTTTATGAAACAGGTCAATATCTGCCCCTGAGAGTTTCAAACTCAATATTCAATTTATCATTTCCACCTCTTACATGTCATGGTCCTCCTTTTATCACTTAGGAAATGGCAGCAACATAGTTATAAAGTTGACTTTTAAAAATAAATAATTTTCATAAATGATACTCATATGTGACACCAATAATACTTCTGAATATAGAAAGTGGGAGAGGGATGGTAAGTTCTATGATTAGGTGTTAAATCTCCACTGTCATTGCAGACTTCATCAGATTTAATAGTGAGATAAACCTTTGTTCATTAATGCTTGTAATGTGCTGAATACAGTGCTAGACATTAGAAAGCCCATGACAAGCAGAGTGATTGTCTTCAGAGAAAATGAATAATATAAAAATAATTACAATGAAGTTTGTTAAGGGCTATGAAAGTGCATTTCAAGATATGGTACATACCTGCAATGGAATGCTACTCAGCCATAAGAAAAAATAAAATACTGCCATTTGTGACAACATGAATGAATCTTGAGGAGACCATGCTAAGCAAAGTAAGCCAGACAGAAAAGGCCAAGGGCCATATGATTTCATTCATAGGTGGGATATAAAACTAAAAGCAACAAATAAACAAACAGATATTCACAGACACAGACAGTAGTATGTTGGTTACCAGAAGAAAATGGGGTCTGGGAGATAGCAAATGGCAGAGAGGGTCATCTGTATGGTGATGGGAGAAGTTTGACTTTGGGTAGTGGGCACGCAATGCAATATACAGATGGTATGTTTAAAACTGTACACTTGAAATTTATATGATTTTATTAACCCATGTTATCCCTATAAAGTTACTTTTAAAAAAGGGAAAAAGAAAATGTATTTCAGGAGATTTTAACCTAATCTATAATGGTCAGAGAAAGTTTTTGGGTAGAAGTAGTGTTTAAGTTTACAAAAAAGAATGAATATGAATCAAAGAGTTGAAAAGGGATGTGTGATGCCAAACTGAACCATTACTAGATGATCCTGTATGGTTAAGGGATAGGCTTCTAGGAATGAAACAGTAAAGTGCAGGAAGGTAATGGTCAGCTATATTGAAGGTCCCTTCTCTCAGAGTCTACTATTCAATATCAAGAAATAAAAAGCACCAGAAGAATGTAACAGGTATGATATTACATGGTTACAATAGTCCATATAACAGAGGTATAAAAAATAGAATTTTTCTTGACTAATTTTTGAGCCTCTATCAGATGACTTACTATATAAGCTTTCAGGTAAACTCAGTCCAATTGCCAAATTTTCAGGCCACTTAGGAAAAGCTTAGCCACTTCAGGGGTACTTCAGTGATGCTCAAACACAAAACTCCACGTCATTGTTTTCCTTAAGGGTCTTTTCCCTTTTATCTGTCCCATCTTACTTTTAAACTCACAGGATGTGGGCCCCGCATGCTAGTTCTCAGCAGTGGTGTTTAGCACAGTATGTGTGGTGCTGGTGGTAAGGGAAAGAGGGGGCACATTTAAGTTCTTAGCCGACAAGAATAGTTCTTCTATTCGCTCGCTTTGGACTCCATTCTCAGCAGATTGTTTACACCTGGATCCCAAACTATCATTATTATACCATGCTACTGATCTATTATATCTTACTTTCTTTACTTGCTACCTTCTTCTATTTCTATTATGACAGAGGCAGAGTAGTTATGGGAACAAGCCCATAAAACTCTTGGTCAAACCAAGCTGTTTTGTTTTCATGTGATACATACTCCAGTGGATAGACTTCTAAAAACCACATGTATCATTTTGCTCTGTCTTAAAGTAGTTGTTTTCCATCCTATAGCTATGTGCTTAGTGGTTTTACAATTAATTTATGATACATTTGAGTAAAGGAGAGAAGTAATTTTCAAAGGGAATACAACTTTAAGTTTAATGAAAACTAACATGCAATCAATCAATAGTATTAGCAGAAAGCGAGAATTGAAACTGCTGTGAATATGTACTAGTCTAATTCATTCTAATATTCCCACTATAAATGTTGGGTTCACACATTATTATAAACAGAAATTTAAATCACCACAGCCAGTTTAATGACATAAGCAGAACATTAATAGGCACAACAAAATTAGTAGCAATAATGCATTTTCAAACTAGGTATTTAGCCTTTCAAGTTCTAAAAATCTCGAACACATAACTAACTCAGTAGCATAATTCTTGAGGTATACATTATACAAAATACTAATTTCTACATAAAATATTATTACACAATTAAGTTTTAAAAGGGCACTTCTATTGTATAAGGAGGCTAATTAAAATTATACATAAAATTGGTGAAGTAAAAAATTCATTTCTGCATTTTTATTCATTTTGGAATTTCCAAAAATTGGTACAATTTCAGGTGCATAGGAGGTGCTTAATAAATTTCCTTTTGAAGAGTAAATATAGTTTTATGGGATAATATGTGTATTAAATAGAGTAATAAGAAAAAAAGATCTGTGTTTTAATTTTGAAGTATGCTTGAATAAATTAAGTGTTCCACAAATGCTGTGATCTAAGCTGAAAATGTTGTTATGGAGAAGTTAAAGGGGAAATCAGAGTGTTTATACAGGTTTACCATATGGGATAAGCCGTCTGGGACAGAATACATTTGTCTCCCTAGTACTCGCACCATTGTGTAATCCCCATCCTTTAGTGGGGAAACACCTAAAGATTCAATTCTAACAAATGAAATATGGCTTGGAGGGATGTCACTTCTGAGATCAGGTCACAAAACACTGGTTTTAATTTTACTTACGCTCCCTCTGGTTCTTCTCACTTGCTTGTTCAGGTGAAATCAGCTGCTATGTTTGGAGCTGCTGGCATCTGGAAAGAGTCAGGAATTGAGGCCCTCCTTCCAACAACCCAAATAAAACTGAATCTTGACAATAGCCACAAGCATGATGTTGAAAGTGTTTCCTCCCCCAGTGGAGCCTGGAAATGACTATAAGCCCACCTGATACCTTGATTGCAGCCTGTGAAGACATGTGGTCGGAGGACCCAGGAAAGTCATGTTCATATGCCTGAGCCACAGACACCATGAGATAATACATGTTGTTTTAAGCTGCTAAGATTTGGGTAGTTTGTTATGCAGCAATCCATTTCTAAAGAAGAACCCCAAACACCCAGGAAACATGTCTTGCATTCTGTAAGACCATTACAACTCTGAGGTCAGTAAACTAGCTGACTCACTTGACCCAGAAGTTATGCATTAAAACAATAAATTAATAAAAATAATATTTTTCTCACAATCACTACTTTGTGAGTTTTATCTAAAATCTTCCAAAAACATACAGCAGTAGAGGGTAAAACTCAGATTTAGGATAAGTGCATGAGTGGTTGTAATAAATAAAGATGATAGGTTAGGGTGAGGACAAGGCAAGAGCTGATAAAGCAGTATAGAAGAAACTGGTGCAAGTGACTGGCCTATTGGCAGTTCTGTCACTCAAATCATTGCTGAACACTTGCAGAATTTCACATCTTGTGCAAATCTCCTTGAATACAAAAAATAATAAAACTTGCTCTTTGTTCTCAAGAATGAATGCACATGTGTGTATATTTTACACACATTGTATAATTCAATTGCCATGATAACATAAACAGAACATTAATAGGTACAACAAAATGAGTAGCAATAATATATTTTCAAACCTGGTATTTATCCTTTCAAGTTCTAAAAATCTCGAACACATAACTAATCCAGTAGCATAATTCTTGAAGTATACATTATACAAAAGACTAATTTTTATATAAAAATATTATTACAGGTGTGGGGGAGCTCTGCCCGCAGGGCCCCCCCCCCCAGCCGCCATGGATGAGAATAAGTCTACCAAGTCATGATCTGCTTGGGGAGGAAAGGTGGCTAATCTCTCAAAGGAGAAGGGCCCAGAGCCTTTTCCTCAATGGGCTTTAATTAGGTTCATTTTGCATAGGAATACAGGTAAAGCTCATTAATCATCATCAGGCAGTAATGATCAAACAATAGATAAGATACAAAGAACTCTGAGGGCCTATTCTGAGTCAGGGTCTGTTAGCTAAAGGGCTATAAAACTTTGGAGAACAAACTCATTTCCTGCTTAGACCCTTATCATTTTATTGAGTATTCTTAGCAAACAGGTTTCATAGGATTTTATGTATTCATTCTTAGGCCTGATCACCTGGGGAGCCCGCCCTTTCCAGCACAGGGCTGCACCACCCTCTGTCTTTGTTTAAGGC
>PVKM010034375.1:0-15607 GCA_004027735.1 Carollia perspicillata
AGATTATCATTCAGCTAATAATAACCAGTTATATACAATACAAATTTTCAGAAAAGAATGAGACACAGAGTTAGTGCTTTAGCTGGTAAAAAAAAATATGCATTTGTGAGTACAAATATTTTATAAACAAAAACATTCTAACAATATGAGGACTCATATACCAAGATGTATTGTGTGTATATTCTTGGTCTTTCTGTTAGTTAAAAAAAATATTTTTGTAAGATGATAGATTGATAATTCATGGCATAGCTATGGTTTTATTAATTGATAATTCTTTTCTTTACTATTAAAAAAGTATTTTGCATTATCCCCCTATTACTGTAGCAAGATTTTAAGGTAATAACCATGATCATTTTGGGGGGTGGGAGAGTCCTTTTAATTCACCGATTTTCCAGTTAACATTGAAACATTCTATTTCATCAGATTAATGTAAACAGCAGGACTTTGAAATGTTTGTAACTTCTCATAGAATCTGTCAGATGTAATTCAAAGGTGAAGTCAGACGTCGGCCCTTTTTGCCGAGCAGTTACTCAGGACTGGGCGATGAATAATCTTTACTGTCCCAGTCCTGTGAATCACGAGCACCAGAGGAAGTCCCCATCTAGAGAAGCTTCTCGTGATGCTCTGGTGCCATTAATGAAAAAGAAGTGGGTGGTAAATTATAGATCTGAACCCTAAAAAGTTAACCTCTAGCACGTATTAGTAGTTTCACTTTTGCTTACAGTGGCAGTTTAATTCTTTCATAAAGCTAATTATTACCCTCTAAAAGACAGTTAAATTAGAAAAATGTTCCTTTTGTGTGTTGTTCACCCAAAAGGGGCAGTTTACCAGCGGCCATGTTATAGTTGGTTTTCTCCTTTGCATTCTGAACCCCTGCTGAGGGCTTTTGTTAGGAACCTGTACAGTATAGATTCATTTGTAAAGGAGGACTCATTGAACTGGACCTGAGGGTTAAATGAATTCCATGAATTAGAAGGATGACCTCGTAGACAGAAAAGGATTTCATTATGTCTTCTCTGCTGTCAGTGTAATAGAATTTGTGTTGTGTGCCTCATGTTTAGTCTTCGTATGTGCGTTACAGTATCAAAATAATGGATTGAAACTCAGCACCCAGGCAGTGGACAGTACATTGGCCCAGTTCTAGTTGGGAGGATTGTAGCATCATGCTTTATTTTTCCTCCTGTCATGCTCAGTAAAGAAACAGTCCCATTTACATGCTAGCCTTCAAATGTGCCTACATCTTTGGCACGATGAGAACGCCATGCGGTCAGATTGTGGTCAGAACGCGACTTGTATCGATTTTTATTTTCTGTGTGTGTAGCCAAGGAGTGTGCAGCCTGCTTTTGTGCAGGCATTAAAGCTTTGCGGGACTGAAGAGGGTAAAATAGAAGGGGATGAAAGAATCAAACTGCCAGTGTCGGTTTCTCGTGGAAACAGTTCACAGCTGTATGCGGGGGGGGAGGCTTTGGAAACTTCAGAATGATCAAGCCGAATGGTAAAGTGCTAACCATTTACTGCTAATTGATTAGCTTTATGTATAAGGAGGTGCTGTTACATGCTATTCCAGCCAACTGTCTGGGTTTTTGTAAGTTTATTGGATTTTTAAATCCGATTCATTTGCTGCCGTTCAAAGAGGTTTTATTCTCACAAGGGCCTGATTGATTTGACCAAGGTCTGAGTCTCCAGGACAGCTGGCCGTGACGATGGGGGGTAAATTAAAATCACCTATGGCCAGGGTCAGACCATCTCTGAGAGCTGGCAGAAGAGTCCCTAAGGCCCGATGACTGAAAGTGCTCAAATTCTATTTTCTATTCTAGTCAAAACAAGGTAAAAAATGGTAGCACTTAAAGTACATGAAGTACAATAAATCATTTCTTCTTTCTACAAATTGATTTAGAGAAAATTTCCATGAAGACTAAAAAAGGATATTTTATGGTCCCTGTGGCAATTTAATGTTAATAGGAAAAACCTATTTATTATTTATTACATTGTAGCATTTATATAGCCCTTTTGATTTTTCTGAAGAGCCTTAGCGTACGAGGGTTTCAAGTTTGGAAGGTACACAGTACCTCTATTTACCTCCCAATGAACAGATAGCTAAACTGAGGCTTGGAGTAAAGTTCAGTGGTTTATTTGAATTCACACGAGTGATTAGTGGTAGAGTAGAATTAGGACGCAGGTTTACCAATGCCTAGACTTTTGAATTGACACTTGTGATTAAGGAAAGCATGTCATCGCTAAGGTAATGGGGCAGGGCTTCTGTTCCTCATTACTTCTGGGGCACGCTCAGCCATGGTAGCACTCCAACACTGAGGGAAGACAAACACGTCTTAAAATCAGCAGTGACAGTTATAAGGGAAAAAAGCATGATGTGTTTTAATTTTATCAGGGAGGCGTGAATGGAAGGAACTGTCCTCCTGCAAAGCACTTCTCCTTTGCTTGTGTTTTGGGGTCAGTGTCTCCTCTTCGGCACAGGCTGCTTCTGCAGAGCCGGCCGCGGTGGTGCAGCTCCGCGATGCAGCCTCTCCCTGGTGTCCATTGTAAGCGTCTCGAGTATGGTATTGTTTTGTTTCCATTCTCACTGCAGATGATCGCTGTCGATAATTTGCCCATTTTCTCAGGCGTGTATGGTTTAAAGTATCATCATGTTATTTAATTCTTGAAAGGGACCAATAAAATCCAGCTCCGGAATGAATAACTACGTTATTGTACGTGTCAAATTGTTTAAATAGGACTGTTTATCCCCTCTTTTTGCAAAGATATATTATCCCAACACAAGCATTGTCAATTGAAGGGTTTGAAATTGTCCTTCAATCAGCTCAGGATCACTTGGCGCACTAAGGGTTCGGTCATATAACACTGTGATCAGCCATTGACATAACACTGATCAGGTTTCCCTGCCAGACAAGTGACTGAGGAGGAATAAGCGCAAACATGTACAGCCCTGAATGTCCCCTCCCCACTGCCAACAAAATAGTCCTTTCAGGAAACCATGCTAACATGTTTAACTTCTATATGCCTTACATGTTGAAATAGTGGCCCATACTGTAGTAGGAATATGGGAACATTTGATTGTGTTTAGGAAAGAAAGTTAATTTGGCATTTCCTCCCCCCTCCATCTCTGCCATTAAATCCTCAAATCTCCATGTTTTACTTTCTGCATTAACCTTTTCTCTCCATGTCTTGGAGGGGTCCTGAGGCTCAGGAGGCCAAGAGCACAACTCTTCTCCTTGGTGACATCATCAGTTTGTCATGGGGCAATTTTCTGGCCCTCTTAGGAAAGACTGTTCTACCTTCCCATGGTCCTTCCCATATCCTTGTATATGGCTTTACATATTTCTAAAAAACCCTAACTTACACAGTTCTACCAAGTTAGTAGTGTATGTTTTCACTTTCTTGAGGCTCAGTGAGGCTAAGAGATTTGCCCAAAGAGGTTACTGCTGGAATGCAGACAGGAACGCAGGTCTGTCTCCTTCCAGATCTTTGCATTTAATGAAGAAAATTAAAAAGTAATGCAATTACCAAGGTGAAATAATCGCTTTACCGTTCTACTTACAGTGTTGTCTCTGTTGTATCTCAGTTAGGCATCTGTTACACAGAGCACATGCAATAAATATTGTTTAAAGCTGCAAAAGTCAAAAAAATAGCATATTGCTCCAATCCAGGGACTATTGGAATATATGCTATTGCTTTTCTCATCACTGTTCCATTGTTTATTGACTACTTCTGCTATTGAGTTTTTCTTCTGCCACCGGGAAGTTTTCATCTGAGCATTAGGAAAGTAGCAGTGAGTGACAAAATTTTCTCAAGTCAACAATTTAGCATATTGCTGGGAACCTTGGAGCCTGCAATATTGGGAATCTACTGATAAGAGGCTTGTCATAATCCTTGCTTTTTGTTCCTGCATTTGCATTTTCTAAGCAGACCTCTGATGTGTGGAGGTGAGGAGGCAGGGTCGGCATTTCTAAGATAATGTTTCTAAGATAATGCGTAGTAGTGTCATCTTGAGTGAGTTTCAAAGTCTTTCTTTCCCCTGGCTAGCAAGAAGTCCTGTTTGGATTTTAATGGCCCAAACGGGACTTGGTCTTAAGAGGTGAGGTCAAAAGCTGAGCCCTTTCCAGGGAGGCTCAAAATAAGGAATGCTCTATAAACAAATGAGGTCACACTCTGAAAGGCAATGGTGGTGACTGCCGTGACAGGTCAGGGGGTCAGCCATAAAGACTTGTCTTGAACACCCACAGAAATGTCCATCAACTCGCAGTGCTCCTCAGTGTGGAAGAAAACTGTGTGTACGTGTCCTCAGGTTTGTAGGGATGGTTTATGGAGACAAGTAGGAAATTGCTCTGAATTCTCACATTTCATATTAAAAGTGAATGTAGATTTTGCATTCAACTTTACAATTTTTGTGTTATTTATATTACTTAAAATATGTAAAGTTGAAACTGTAGAAATAAGGACCCTGTTTATACTGGGAATTATTGTATTTTTGGTACATGTCTCTGGGTTACTTGCCCCACATTTTTATACCTCAGTTTAAGTCATAACTCTACTGGAGAAAAATCCAGCAGTCTAACATAACTTTTCAAAAGGATCGTACAGACTTCTGGTCAGGATTGTTGTGTAGGTAAACACAGCTCACCTCCTTGCACAACCACATTCAACTTCCAGTTCAAAATGACAACTACACTGTAGAACAACCATCATTCATAACTGTCAGAAATTGAGTGGAGTAGAAATCCTGCAACTATGGATTTAAAGAAGAAACCACATTATGACTGGTAGGAGGGGTAGAGACGCTGAACAGGTTGGTCATACACCCATGGGTGTCAGATAAAAACGGGAGGGATATCTACAGAATGAAGGTCCCAGCCCCACACCAGGACCCCCAACCCAGGGTTCCAGTGCCAGGAAAAGAAGTCACAATAACTTCTGGCTGTAAAAACAAGTAGGGACTGAGGCTGTCCAAGATAGAAATTGCTGGACTTCTAGGCAGTTCCTCTTAAAGGGCTTGTGCACAGACTTACACAGACTCACTCCCTTTGAGCTCCAGCACCAGGCAGCAGATTGAAAGGCATCAGAGACATAAGAGGAACTGAATTGTCCAGCACCAGGGTGAGAGCCATGGGACAGTTTTCTCCCAGACAGAAGTGCTAGCAGTACTGTTTCTTTCCTGAGTCCTCCCCTCACAGAACCACAGAGCTGGCAGGCTCAGTGTCATATCTGAGACTCCATCAACCTGGATCATACTCTTTACCCCACCCTGGTGATTCCCTGAGGCCCTGCCCCACCCAGCTTTTCAGGCCCACCCAAGCTGTTTCTAGTGGCTTTTCTGTACAAATGGTCTGTCTTGGCCCATGCTTCAGATTTCCCTAAATTCTCTCAAGCAAGCAGCATCTGGCTTCAGCGAGCCAACCTTGTACCTCTGGTTAAGTGGCCCTAGACCAGGCACTAGTAGCTGCTGCCTTGGTTCACAGCTTGTCCTTGCCTGGGCATCTCCAAGCCCAGCACAAGTAGCAGCCACCTGCAGATCACTTTGTAGCTTAAGCTGTGTGATCCTGGACAGAACACAAGCAGTGGCTGATTTGGAGTAAAAATAGCAATCAAGGCTCAACTACAAGAAGAGAGTGTGCACATCCCACACAATGGGTGCACCTTGAGTACCCAACTTGGGTAATAGGGGAGGTTGTGCCACTAGACCTTATAGGACACCTTCTACATTAGGTCACTCTGCCAAGCCTGGGAGACATAGAAGCTCTACATAATGTACAGAAACAAACACTGGGTGGCTGCCAAAATGAGGAGACAAAGAAAATGGCCTAAATGAGAGAACAGAAAAAAATTCCAGAGAAAGAACTAAACAAAATAGAGACAAGCAAGCTACTATATGCAGAGTTCAAAACACTGGTTATAAAGATGTTCAGTGAATTTAGTGAGAACCTCAACAGCATAAAAAATATCCACTCAGAAATGAAGGATATACTAACTAAAATAAAGAGCAGTTTACAGGGAATCAACAGTAGAGGGGATGAGTCTGAGAATCAAATCAATTATTTGGAATATAAGAAAGAAAAAAACAAAGCACCTAATCAGAACAGCAAGAAGAAAAAAGAATCCAAAAAATTGAGAATAATGTAAGGATCCTCTGGGACAACTTCAAGTATACCAACATTTGCATCATGGAAGGAGAAGAGAGAGACCAAGAAGTCAAAGACATATTTGAAAAAATAATGACACAAAACTTCCCTAACTTGGTGAAGGAAATAGACCTGCAAGTAAGTCCAGGAAGCACAGAGGAGTCTCAAACAAGAGGAGTCCCAAACACGATGAACCCAAAGGGGCAAACCCCAAGACACAGCATAATAAAATACCAAAGGTTAAATACAAAGAGAGAATCTTAAAAGCAGCATGAGAAAAGCAGTTAGTTACCTACATGGATACCCCCATAAGATTGTCAGCTGATTTCTCAAAATAATCTTTGCAGGCTAGAAGAGATTGGCAAGAAATATTAAAAGTGATGAAAAGTAAGGACCTACAACCAAGATTACTCTACCCAGAGAAGCTGTCATTTAGAATCAAAGGACAAATAAAGAGCTTTCCAGACAAGGAAAAGCTACAGGAGTTTTATCACCACCAAACCAGTATTATATGAAATGTTAAAGGGTCTTTTTGAAGAAGAAGAAGGAGAAGGAGAGGGGGAAGGTATGGGGAGAAGGAACAGGAAGAAGAGAGGAAGAATATGAACAATAAAATGGCAACAAATATATATCTATCAACAATTGAATCTAAAGAAATAAGCTGAATAGAAACAGAATCAGATACAAAGAATATTTTAATGGTTGCCAGATGGGAGGGGAGTTGCTGGGTAGGCAAAATAGGTGACAGGATTAAGCACGAATTGATAGTTACAGAATAGTCATGGGGATGTAAAGTACAGCATAGGAAATAGAGTAGCCAAAGAGCACGTACGCCTGGCCCGTGAACATGGACAATGGTGCGGGGATTACCTGAGGGAGTGGGGGTGGGGCTGGGTAGAGGGGGGCCAGGGGGAAAAATAGAGACAACTATAATAGCATAATCAATAAAACACAGCTAAAAAAAAAAAAAACGGAAGGATCATATAGACAGGGTCTATGGAGTTTGATTAATACCCAAGGAAAAGAACCAATGTGGTACAAAATAAGGAAAAATAATGGTGACTATTTCAGTTTTTTCCATGCCTGTTATTAGGTTACTATGAAAACTCTTTCCATTTTGGTGAAACAAAAACAATGAGCACATAAAATATTTTTATCTGATAAGAGGAGTACTGTGCACTAGAAAGAATCTCATGAAACATATTCTGGTACTGGCTGAACCACCTAAGAATGTAGGACCGTAGGCAGATCTGTGACATCTCTGGCTTGGGTGACTGTATAATTTATTGTCACTTTGGGGAGATGCTATTCAAAATGACAGTGGGACATTGGGCACGAACCTGAACTGTCCTGGGAAAACTGGTTACCATTTCTTGGGTTCTTCGTGTTTTTTTTTTTGGTGGAATGAGATGGTTGGATTAAATTAGATGTTTTTAAGCATTTTTTTTCCCTTCACCAAGGCCAAAATATAAAAGAGAAGTCAGGTTCGGTTTAAAGACTGGACGGGGGCAAAATTCCTTTTCTCCACCCTCCCTCCACACACACCCCACTCGAAGATCCTGCGGGATCACTAGAGCACAGTTTGAAAACGCTGACATTCCATGAGTGTGTTCCACCCATCATTTGCCCTCAGCTGGAATCCCATGTCACATCTTTCTGTCCAGAAGGTAGCAGGCAAATGCAAGTCCTAGCAGAAGAAAAAGAATGCAGTCTCACCCAAGATACGATAAACTTTTGGGTTTTACACTCTTGGCTGTGCCTTCTTTTTTTGAACTCATTTGTCTTCCCATGTGGAGTAGGAGCTTGGGTAAATTTCCTTTCTTCTAACCTTTTTACTGTTTCTTCTTTGAAAGACCTGAACCTGCAGAATATATATTTAGGGGTACAAACACAGATATTGTCTTTAAAACACATATCAAATCAGAAATTCTTCTTTGTGTCCGGGAAAGTGATCAGGTTATTCCCTGACCCTCCATCATCCTTAAGAATACCCTAGGTTGTACAGTGTGAAAACAGGCTGTTTTGAGGGGAGGTACATGAAGGTACTCAGGGAAGTAATGGCCCTGACTTGCCTACGAATTTCCCCAGTGTGTATTATCAGTTGATTGCACTCTGTCCCCTGTTTCTCTGCTGTATTCTTTTCCCTTCCCAGTCCCCTTATTGCAGATGTCCATCCATCTTCCTGCACATGGCTTGGCAGTGTTGCTTCTAAGATCACCCTAATCACTCTGTGTATACTCGCCATTGAAGCCTTCTCTCCTGTAGGTCTGTAACATCTAGACAGCAGGAATCCAAGCTGCTTGCAGAGGAATGAAGTCAACACTTCTCCACCCCACATCGCTGATGTACTGGCAGACACACAGCTAAGAGCAGTTGTAATCCTCATCAACACTGGACAATTAGCTGGAACAGGAGGGCAAAGAAGTCATCTTTTATGACCCCCTAGTTCTGTGTTTTCCTTCAATATTGACTAGGGCAGGCTCTTGAATTTTTGTTTCTCAGCCATCCTCACTGATCATCTAGAGGTTCTTCATCATGGATACCATTAGGTAGGTAGGCTCAGTGGTCTTAGACCTTACCTGAGACAAGTCGATAATGCTTTTTATTATTGTTTTTAAAGCTCTGTGTTTTTTTTTTCCTGCTTTGAGTGGTATGACTGCCATGGGCTAATGATATTTCTGTCTAGGTATGCTCATCTTTGGAGTTCAGCTGCTCGTGGTTGATGGTACTTCCCTATCTGGTTCATTTAGTTATCTGGACCGCTTCAAGTGCAGTTATCTGGGAATGAATGGTTATAGGATGATATCTATCTATAACTGTTTGCTATGTGGTAGGAGGCATACAGGTTGCTACAGGTAACAGATATTAGCTGCAATACAATACTAGATGACTATGGTTTCTCTGAGAGGCATGAAATCTCCTTAGTAACTGATATCTGAATATAATTCAATGGCCATCATATACTCAGTGCCTACTATGTCCATGCATTTTTCACATTTAATGTATTGATGGGGTAGAATATTGGTATCCCATTGTGTCTGTAACAGATTACTACCAATGTGGTAGCTTAAAACATCATTTTTTAAAATATTTATTTTTAGAGAGGGGAAGGGAAGGAGAAAGAGAGGGAGAGAAACATCAATGTGTAGGTGCCTCTCGAGCACTCCCTACTAGGGACCTGGCCTGAAACCCAGGCATGTGCCTTGACTGGGAATTGAACTGGTAACCTTTTGGTTTGCAGGCTGGTGCTCAATCTACTGAGCCATACCAGCCAGGGCTACCATTGTAAATTTAAGAGGTAAGAAAGTTCTTACAGTTTTGGAGGTCAGAAGTCCTACAATCAACCTATCAGCAGGGCTGGGCTCCTTCTAGAGGCTCTGGGGGAGAGTCAGTTTTCTTGCCTTTTCCAGCTTCTTGAGGCTGCCCACATCCTTTGGCTCATGGTCCGCTCCTCCATCTTCAAAACCAGCAGCCTGTCATGTAACACCTCTCTCTGATTTCTGCACCTGTAGTTGCATCTCCTTCTTTGACTGACTCTCCTGCCTTTCTTTTTGCCTTATAAGAACACTTAAGATTACATGGAATCCACCTGCATACTCTAGGAATATCTCCCCGCCTCAAGATCTATTATTTGATCACATCTACGAAGTCCCTCGACATGTAAGGTAACATATTCATAGGTTCCAGGGATAAAGATGTGCCCTCTTTATGTTTCCCATACATTTCCTGCAACAGGCAGAGATACCTCCTATTATCAGAATAATAGCAATAGCTAACACGTGTTAAGTTCCTGCTATGTTCCCATCAGGTCTTATTTACCCTTTACAACTTAGGTATTATTCTTATTTTACAGTTGAAGGCACTGAGGCTTAGAGAGGTTGAGTAATTTACATAAAGCCACAGAGAAAGTTAGCCACAGACAAAGGATTACAGTCCAGGTTGTTTGATCCAGTGCTCCTACTCTTACCCACTACACAGGCCCACAGTGGGTACTTCTTCAGGGAAGGCAGGCTTAGGTGAACAGAGGGTACTTTGTCCAAGTCACCTAGGTAGTCAGTCATGGGGTCGGTATTCAAACCGAACCTCTTTGACTGCACAACCTCAGTCTGCAACGTTGGTCTGCATGTGCTGATGACATCAGACCCTTATTCTAACCTGAAAGTTTTGCTTTCAGCTGTGATTCCCATGATCTTTGTGGATTTGCTTTTTCTTTCTGGATGGTTCTAATTTAGTGGTGAAGGCAGGAGGAAGCAGGCTGGTCTTCAGATTGTGATGTTGCAGGGTTGGGAGTTAATGGGTGAAGGCCTTTGGCCTGGAGTTGCCGACGTCACCTGGCTGGTGGCAGCTACTCAGCTCTGCTCAAGTGGAATTTGTTCCTGGAGCAAGCGGCTTCTTGGAGGTTGAAGTGGCTATTGCCGCCTTGTTTGGATCAAAGACCCTGACTCATGTTGAATTTTAAACACAGTCCCTGCAATGGAAAGCTGATGTTTTATGGAACCAGCCACAGTTTAGTTACCATAACAACTTGGTAATACTCATTCTTCCCCCCGTGCACTGCCTCTGAGGGTGATGTACGGCAGTCATTCTGGCCAGCTGAAATGGGCTCTCACCTTTTTCTTGTCAGGCATATTGATAAATGGCTCTGCTTCATGACGCACGTTTCAAAGTCATCACTTTTTTTTATGCTGCTGACCTTCCCTTAAGCTGAAGGCTGTGCAGAGAGAAGCTGCTGGGGTTCCACTGGGATTGTGTTGCCTTTCTTGTCCTGAGCTGTTTTGTTATGAAACTGTATGGCTGTGTGTTTGAGGAGGGAAGGTGGTGAGGAGAGAATTAGGTAGATGGTTGAGTCCATGTTTTTGGAGCACAATACCGTGGTATCAGAGTAGTCTATTTATGTCATCCACAAAAAGGCTTGAACTAATGTTAAAATAAGTCTCATTTCTTTATGTAGTAGATTTGACAGACTCTGGAAAAGGTGTGGGTAATACAGTCAAAGAGGGATCCCTTTTTCTCATTCATGCATTTTATGTGCACTAAACCATTAGTGTCTGATGTTTGCTTGATGACAAGTAACCTGTAGAATTTGTAGAATGACAAGTAGAATTTAAATTTGTGAATGGGGAAATAGATGGCCTGGTGGGGATTGGAGGGAAAGCAGACATCAGGGTTTTGTTTTGTATTGTAGTCGGTATAAGAGTGTTCTTCGCTGTTTCAGAAAGGGTTAATAGGTATTCCTTGGGGAGTTGGAGCAAAAGGCAGGGTAATGACACATTCTTTATTCTTCTCTGGGAGATACAGAACTATATTCACATTTCAAGGCTCTGGAAAGTCCAGTAGCAGAGAAACCTATTAAATTAACTGTTTCACTCAGCCATGGGGGACCCTTTCCAGCAGAGCATCTGTGAACATCTCATAGAATGCTGTTTGGGAAATGGTCCTTTAGAGCAATAACGCTGAGGAGGAAACCAGCGTCTGGGCTGCACCTTCTGTTCCTGTCTCTGTAGTGACTCAGCTGTGGGACAGACTCAGTGCTTTCATTCTTTACTGAGAGCGGGTGCATTTTTCTGCTCCTCTTCCCAAATGTTACAGTGACATTTCTTACGGCTTGTACCATTTAGGATTCCACCTATGCATGGGTTTTGAGCAATTTATGTAACATTTTATTAAGCGTCTTATCCTTCTTTAACTATGTGAGTATATTGCTAAGGAAGATTGTGAAATGTCACTTGGAGAATTCTGAGCAAAAGTACTGACCATCGTTTTTGCAGAATGGATAGAATTCAGTCTTCTACAAAATAGGAATGCATACCCTAAAACCTTATTTTTAACCTGATTATGTTGTGTAGAAATGTGGAAGTCTAGTTATTAATTATACAGAAAATCTAAGCTCTTTGTATATGTTGGAAAGAATCTTAGACTAGATTGGTTATTGCTCTCTTCTGATTATGATGAAAAAGCTCCTGCTCAAAGAAATGGGTTACCCAGTGTCACCAAGTGAGGAAACTGGCTGCTGAACCTGTGTCTCCCGCTCCTTAAGAATGTATTTCCATGTTTTGTTATTGGTAATGTTAAGAAATTAAAGTAAGCAAAACTATAAGGAAAGGAAAGTTAGGAAGCTCCCCCTTGATGGCACCCTCTAAGAGGCAAGCAGGAAAGGTCTGTGTCTGCGTTGCTGGCTCTCCAAAGCACGGACTATTTAGGATGCACTCCACTTACTGAGGAGAGGAATTTTTAGAACGATTCTCTGTGTATATGTCCATCTAGGATATTGTCCAGTGTCGAATTATTTGTTTCATATCCAAATGAGTTGGGAGAAAGCGTATTTGAGTAACTGGATATGCAGAAACAACATCATTGACAACTGTTCACTTCATAGACATTCTGAGATGCATTCCTGGTCCAGCTGGCTTGCTGGTTATTTGACCACAGTCCCTTGAGTGCTGGTGGTCAGTGCATTGTATGGGATCTAGCACAGTCAGTGGCTTTTCTAATTCATAACAGCTTTTGTGTACTGTGCTGTCTGCCCATGTGTAACATTATCCAAGTAACAGTGCCACACCATGGTTCTGAGGCAATTGTTAATTTCTCTCTGATGGGGCTCTCTCATGTCCCATTTGTTAGAACCTAATGTTCCTGTTTTTTCTTTTCTTTCTTTCATGAAGATTTTTTTTCTAGTTTTGAGGAAATCGATTTTTGCATTCACATTCTGGTTAGAAAATAGCTATGGTTCTACACAAGGGTTTGGATTCAGCCATTGCTGTGTATATTGTGAGCCAAAAGAATTATGCACTGGAATGACTTGATAATGATGCACTGAAATGTATGCTTTTATTTAAAAATTTCAAGTAATTTCTTATTTGGTAATATAAAATTTGAGCTAGTGGCAATCAACAGATACTAATCCAAAATGTTAACCTAAGATGTTTTGAAATATTTGGGTACTATACACAACTTAGGGAAAAGAAATAGTGTTTATGTGTATGACTGCAGAAATGCTGACTTCTGTTTATTTTCAATAAACATAATAACTAGTTTCATATGAATACATAACTTCTTGGAAGAAATTAGGAAGAGCTGGCCTAAGGTGAAACATATGTAAGATATGTGTGTGTGTGTGTGTGTGTGTGTGTGTATCTATATCCAGTAAAATCTAATTCCTGGTACACACTCAGTTTTTATTTTCAGGAGGGAAATCAGATAAAAACAATATGTTAAAAATCCTTCTTTGGCTTCAGAAACATTATACTTTGCATATTTTCTTAGGTACTGTTAGAATGTTTACTCATTTCCTGGTATGATGTGCTGAAGTATGTCTTAATGATGATTAAAATGAGAAGGAAAAGGAATATAAGAATTGGGCTTTTCGAAAATTATCTCCCAAGGCAGGGCAGACAAAGAAAAAAATAATCTACGTTGCTTCAAATAAGCTGTAAAAATAAGGCGTGCTGTGGCATAAATAGGATCAGAACCCAATAAGTCTGTTAGATACAATAAAGACAAGAGGAAATTAGTTGACACTATCATTTCACATGCTTTATTTTTATCTTATTCTTCCTGTTCTGATTAGCTGCTAGGCTAAAGACTTTCTCTTAATGTCATTTAGTCTTTGATTGGTTAGCAGTATGATTTAGCTTCTTCAGTCTGATCAACATTTTTTACTATAGGAATTGAGCTATGTAAGGACCATATCCTGGATTGTGGTGAAGTTCACTGAAGTTAAACCATGCCTTTTGGGTGGATATTCCAGACTCTCTTCTTCAACACCCCGTACTCCCCAGCTGACTTCATAGAAGGGGCCATTCACTATGGAGGCATGAAGAGGAAATGCCTACTCTTTGGGTGCCATTCTTGATGGGGTGGTGGTTGCTGGTGGGGGAGGATTTGGGTATGGAAGTCTTCAGAGATGTTTCAGTTGAGTCTCATAGAATTTTAAGAGTGTGTAAGAGTCATGGAGAGGGTAAACAGAATGACACGAGTGGGATACTGGAAATATGCTGGGAGTGCCTCAGAGCCAGAGCTCAGAGTGCACGGTAGGAAAGGGCACTCATGAGGTGCCCAAGGGCAGACAGGGACCACATCATACTGGGCCTCACCTGCTCACAGGATTAGAACCTGTGGCCCTGGAGAGATAGTGATAAGCTTGCATTTTAGAGCGGTATGAGCCCCAGCAGTGTGAGGGATAGATCAGAAGAGGAATGAGACCGGAAAGTAGGAATTTAGTAAGGAGACACATTCAGCAGTTTATGTTCAAGGAGATGAGGACCTAAATGAATGCCGTGGTAGAAGGCCTGGAGAGAATGGCTAATGAGAAATGTAGGTGCTATGATCCTCAAGACTTGGTAACAGAAATGGGGAG
The DNA here is from genome assembly GCA_004027735.1 of Carollia perspicillata. Taxonomy (NCBI): domain Eukaryota; kingdom Metazoa; phylum Chordata; class Mammalia; order Chiroptera; family Phyllostomidae; genus Carollia; species Carollia perspicillata. The sequence goes on from PVKM010034375.1 coordinate 14,491, forward strand.
TGAAAGATTTCAGTGAGAATTAAATAATATATACGTGTTTAACACAGCCCATGTTACCTGGTACATAGTAAGCACACAGGAAATGAGAACTTGTAGTTCTCTTTGTTATTCACATCGAGAATAAGAAGTACCTTGGAGATTCCTGTTGCTAATAACAAACACTGCGGACTGCCCCTCAGAACAGCCCCGTTTCCAAATACACACGCTGGCAGACGTCATACTCTTAGATTTTGCTTGTTAGGGAGACTGATCATCTCATGTTCACTTTATATTATGGCCTAACAGTTGTAATATTGAAGTATTTTATAGTTTTTAACAGTATCTTAACTTTTACAGGCCCTCACCTAATGACCTGACACATGTTTTAAATACAACTCAGATGTGGACCGCATCTGTTTGCCTTTATGCTATTGTTAATGGGGAACAGCTCAGCCCCCAACTCACCTTTGATTATTTTTCTAGGGCTTTATTCTACAAGTATTTCCTTTCCCTGTGTGTCTTTAGAGATATATTTTAATCCTTATATAAATGCTACAGTGTTTCTTCCAATTTAGTAAGTTGGGAGATCAGACTATTCTTAACTCTCTTGGTAATACCAGCAAACATTTTTTTGATAGGATATATTAGTATAAAACTAGTGTATTACTCTGCTTGAGCTGCCATAAGAACATACCATGGACTGATTGACTGAAAAAGCAGAAATTTATTCCTCACAATTCGAAAGGCTGGGTAGTCCAAGGTTGAGGTACCCTTAGATTTTGTTCCTGGTCAGGCCACTGTTCCTAGCATGCAGGAAGCCACCTTTTCACTGTCTTCACGTGGCAAAGAGAGATTTGTCTCTTCCCCTTCTAAACCCACCAATCCCACCACGAGGGTTCCTCTCTCATGACCTCGTCTAACCCTGATTACCTCCCAAAGTCTAAATACCAACACATCAGGGGTTAGGACTTCAACATATGGATTTTTTTGGCTGGGGAGAAGGGGGACACAATTCAGTTCATAGCAACCGTGGTTCAGAAGTATGACTTTTAGGGTGTTTTCTGCTTTTATGCCCTTCCTTGCATTTTGTCAATTTTGATGATTGTCTTAAACTGGTTGTTTTGATTGTTTGAGATAT
>PVKM010034376.1:0-15582 GCA_004027735.1 Carollia perspicillata
ACCTTTCTCTCTGGTTCTCAGTGAGGCCAATGCCTCAGAACAAGTGTCTTTTACTCCTGCTTATGATTAATATTATGTGTCAACTTGATGGAGTCTTGAGGTGCTCAGATATCTAGTTAAACATTATTCTGGGGATGTCTGCGAACACATTTCTGGATGAGATCAACATTTCAGGAGGTAGGCTGAATAAACCAAATGGCCCTTCCACTGAGGGCAGACTTCCCACAATCCATGGAAGGCCTGGGTGGAAGAAAAGCTGGGAAAGGAAGAGTTTGCTCTGTACCTGACTGCCAGCTGGGACATTCGTCTTCTTCTGCCTTCTGACTTAGATGTGGACTGACACTGTATGTGTACCCCCTAGGGTTCCAGATTACTGACTGTAAGTCTTAGGGCTTCTTAGTCTTCATAATCACATGAGTCAATTCCTTACAATGAATCAGACAATCTATCAAGCACCCTAGTGGTTCTGTTTCTCTGGAGAATCTTGACTAAACCACTACTTTTACAAAAAGAGTGTTTGGGCATTTCCTCATTCAGTCTCTTCTCTCCTGCCTCTTTGTGGTAGCAGACAGGACCTCACGAAAAAATCCTGTGTGTTCTCCAGTCATAACCTTCGGAGCAATGAGTCTTCTCAGCTATGTCTGCCAGTCCTGAGTCTTCTGACACTTATTTTTCCAGTACGTCCGATGTCTTTCAGTGCTACCTTTCAGAGACTGGGTAAGAGTTGTTTTGTTCGAGGAGGTAAAGTCAGTAAACTGTGTTTAGACGGACTTAGAGAAAATCCCTAGGGAAGAAGAAGATGATTGCCATGTTCACTTATTTTTATTCTCATAGTAATAAAAATGAAAAATCACAATTTATCGAATGCTTACCATTTACCAGTGTAAGAATGAACTTTACAAGAAAGGAGTTGCCTAAGACATGATGTAAAGTCATGTTGATAAACTTAATGGGGCTGGCCCCTTCATCAGAAACAGGTAATAGACGGTCGTGAACAGCTACCGAGTTATCAAAGAAACGACCGTGAATAGCGGCAGCTTTTGTTTTTGTCTGTTTGTATGTGTGTTGGTTTATCTTCCTGAGGAGAGCGTATGCTTGTGGTTGTTTCAGGGTATGTGATACATGGGCTTTCCCAGAATCTACTTGTACAAGCTCTATGTTGTGGGGAGTCCCCTTGCCTAGGTCAGTGTGGTGAGCAGTGGTCAAAAGGCCCCAAAGAGATCAGGAATGCCTCACCCACCCGAGGCTGGACACCACTCACCATGCCGTCTTGCTCATCATCTTAGCTTTAGTGATCGGGTGCCAGAGGCTCACCTCAGACCTATTCCTTCCCTTTGAACTCCATCACCAACGCTCTCATCAAGGCCGATGACTGACTTTGAGTTTCCCTTTTTACACAACAACACTTGAAGAGGTAAAGTGACTCCTTTAAGCCACATGGCTGGTAAGTGGTAGAACTATTACTAAACCCTTAGTCATTTCACTCAGAAAACCACCAACTTTCCCTTAAAACATGTTACCCGTAATTTAAGAAGCACTGATTCCTACTGTCCCGTGCTGAATATGTAGTTCTGGAAATGTCACAGTCTACTTACTCCTTGGTGACACTCTTTTAAGTAAAACTAAATCACCTTGAATAAAATGTTACACTTGCCATGGAATCTTTGCAGATGAAAGCCCTTCTCCAACCCAGGAATCTGACCATAGACCACGCTGCCTCCTTAGGTCAGGGCTGGGCTACAAATTTCTCTCTAAAATTCACCCACAGCCGCAATCCTTCTGCACATTCAGAAGCATTCATTTATTCAGAAATCAGGTCTGGCTGTGTTGTGTGTCCTGCGGCTGGACTAATTAGCTGAATCATGTAAACTCGCTGGTCTAAGAGACTAAATGCAGAGATTCGGCAGCTCAGAAGGCTGACGAATGTCAGGAGGTAAACTTGGCCGCTATGCTTTATGGCGGCATCTCAAAGTGTGGCCCTGGACCAGCAGCATCAGTGTCACCTGGGAATGTGACAGAAATTTAGATTGTTGGACCTCAACCCAGACCCACCAATCAGAAATTCTGAAACTTCTAGTTATAAAGTAAGTAAGACATGAGGAGGTAATGTACAGCATGGTTACTATAATAAATAGTACTCTATTATATATTTGAAAGTTGCTAAGAGAATAAACTTTAAAAGTTCTCACTACAAGAAGAAATTGTAACTATGCATGGTGATGGATGTTATCTAGACTTACAGTGATTATTTTGCAATGCATACAAGTATCAAATCGTTATGTTGTATACTTATGGTATATTTTATGCTAATTATATCTCAATAAAAATTAAAAAAAGAATTGTGGGGGTGGAGCCCAGAAATCTGAGTTTTCATAATTCCTCCAGTTGAGTCTGACACGTGCTCAAGCTGGGGAACTTCTGGCTTTGAGCATATTTGTGACAGCGCTCAGGGACTCGCTGTCCCTGCACGCATGTCCACAGCACATTGCTTCCACTATTTTTACGTTAGTGTTCACCCATTGAAAGGAAGGGAAATCGGCTCACACCGATAGGGAGGCCATTACAACCCAATGCGCATTCTTGAAAGGTGAGCAGTTTTATAATAAAGTCACCCAAGAATGGAATCCACTGCCCCATAGTTTTTAAAAAATTGCTGGGAGATGCTGAAAACTTGCCACCCATTGCCTCCTGAAGCACAGACCTGAACAGAAGAATAGGTTGTAGGAGGGAAGCTGGGGTCCATTCAGATGCAGACCACGGCCACCAGTAGACTAGCAGATTCCACATCTAGTCCTGGATCTGGTTCATCGGCCTCTGGAGCCAGTCTGTGGGACAGCCATACATCTTTCCCCATGGAAGATGCAGAACAAGAGCCATCCTCCTGGCTTTTGTCACCGGTGATGCTGACAGCTTTATATCCTCTGTGGACAAGGGGGCTAAAGGGAGGTGTCATGAGAGCAGATCTGTGTGATGTGGAGGGGAATGGATATTCTTAGAGAGGAAGAAATATACTGCACCAGGGAAATTAGATGGAAAGACCATAAAGGTCTCGGGTGGGCAAAACCAATTAGTAGATGTTTGCAGAAGATAACCCCTGAGGTCAGACAGCATTTGCTTTGATGTCAATACTCCTGAGTTTGAAAAACAGATTAGCATTCTCTGCAACATGTGCAGTGGAGACACCCAAGTCTACTTTCTGCTTGAGCCGTAAACCAGCTGTGCACCCCCAGGCCGGTGACTGAAAGTTCCCAGGATCTCACTTCCCATTTGAAAAAGGAGAGGGTTATGTGAGATCCTCCTGACGGTCCCTTCCAGCTCTGCCCTACCAGGAAATCCTCTCTAGCTCCTGGGAATTTGGGGGGACATGTCAGGGCCCAGTCATTCAAAATGTGACTTCTTGAGATTTTCTGAGCAGTGTTTCTTTATCACATTTGGTGGAACATAGAGTTTCTCCTTTCTTCTACATCTGGTCTACCTCAGCCACTTGCAAACAGGAATCTTTTCAATCTGACTGAGAACAAACTGCAGGGAATACCTGGAGATGGTCCCAGCTTGGCTGAAATGCAAGTCATTGGCACAAAAGCCAAAATCCAGGAGCTGTGATGGCAGGTCCAAATAGGCCAGCATGAACTAAAAAGTTTCATGACTGGTTTAGGGGCATTTTGAGTGCGCTCTCATGGATGCTCTTCCTGAAAGTACAGTAGGGAAATTTTTCTAGACATCTTGGGAGATAAGAAGGGATTTTGGAGGGAGCAAAGTAGAGTTCCAGATAAATCAAGATATCATATTTAGAGAGATAAAATGGATTTGCCAAAATGACAGAAGCAAAGCTGGGGTCTGACCCTGAGTCTGTCCACAGATAATGAAAGGAATTGTTATTTTTCCCCACTATTTCTACTATTATTAAAATCAGCAGCTTCCATTAATTGTACTCCTGCCGTGCCCAGTCACTATGCAGGTCAGTGATAGTTATATTTCAGTTCATACTGCCAAAAGTTGTGGAAGGATTTTCTCAGTGCTGGTAAATGTTGAATCACCACCTCTGCGTATTTATTAATATTTACATGTAAGTATGTAAGCAGCAAAAAGGCTCTACTTTATAGTTTTTGCCAGTTTCCATGGTGGAAATACTCCCACCATGACAGATTTCAAGCTGCTGATGCTATATCACAAAATGTGGACATGGGACAAGATGTACAAAATAGGTTCTCATGGGCAGGTGCAAGCTGGCTTCAGTACACCCCAGTCTTTTCTTCACTGTAAAGATAAAGACTCAGAGGACCAGACAGAGCCACTTGCCCACAACACGCAGCTGTCCAACTCCCAAACTTGGGCTCTTGCTCACCATGCTCCTGTCTCTCACTAAAAGAGAGCAATCTGACATTTGGGGACCTGCCCATTACACACCTGCCCTCTGGACCATGAACTTCCATCCTATGCCTGCACTTGATGCATTCACTTTACTATCATATTTCTTCAGACACTGGTATGGAAGAAAAAACTCTCTTCAAGACCTTCTGTCCCTCACTCCAATTCCCCGCTCTGATCCCCCCAAACTGTATTTGTCTAGGGTTCATCTTTCCTCTCACATAAGCCTCAAGAATAAGGAAATGGTCTGAACACTTTAAAACCATATCCGGAGTCTTCCATCAAGACCCAGAGGTTGGTTTTCTTTTCTTTTCTTTTTTTAGTACTTTTTAATTAGTGAGTCAGAGACCATTTGATCATTTATTTGTGGAGAGAGCAGTTTACCCAGAGGCAGCTACATAGTAACAGAAGTTTGCAGCTAGCTCAGAGAAGTTTCTGTTTCTCCCTCTTGACTCTCATTTGACAGATAAACTTTTTTGTTGCAAACACAGCCATCTGTCTTGCGAAGCTGTGTCTCACCAAGCATGAGGGAACTGCCTCTGACTGGGATGGAACATCTTAGTGAAGTAAGAACTGTGGAAGTCTCTCGGAGTCAGAGCCCTGCTGTGGTCTCAGCTCTGAAGAAGGGAGTCAACTTTTATCATCCCTGTCTTCTCATATGGAGAAGAGGAAGAGTCATTCCTGTCCTGCCTTATCTCCTGAGATTGTCCAGTGGATATACATAAAAGGGTTTTGAAAACTATAAAACATTACACAAATGTAAGTTGTATCATCCATTATGGAAGAATGTTGACTAGGAGACTGCAAAATGTCAAAAATCATAGACTCTTTAGGAAACAATTAAATTAAACTTTTATTTATATAATTCTTACAGAAATCCAATGAAACCACTTTCTTGATATGTGGCAAATATCACTCATAGTTAAATGTCTAGGCTCATTAATCTTTCATATTTAAATAGTCTATATTGAGAAATTTCAAAGTAATCCATACTGGTAGAAGCTACAAAACTAAAAAATAATTATTTTTTTATTTATTCATTTTAGAGATGGGCAGAGAGAGAGAGAGAAAGAGATCAATTTGTTATTTCACTTATTTATGTATCTACTGGTTGCTTGTTGTATGTGCCCTCACTGGGGATTGAACCTGCAACCTTGTGGTATGAGGATGACACTAATCGAACGAGGTACCCAGCCAGGGCTTCAAAATTTTTAACTTACATTAATCTGGATATGATTTATACAAAACACCGTATTAATTATTTTTAACAGAAAGGTCACTTTTATTTAAATTTCAGAATTCATTAAGATGATATTAAAATAAATATTCCCTTCATTTTTTAAAGAAAATCATATTATCAAAAAATTGCAGTAAGTACTAAAGTTGTAAATATAAGGATATAACTTAATAATTATTACTTCTTTATATTTTCCTTGATATTTGTCTTTTTATAAACAAAGATTTAATTTATACTTCTTTATGCCTTAGAAAGAGGAAATCATAATATAATGCTAATTATTTTTATGACTACTGATTTGATTTGATTTCTAGAAAAATATATACAATAAATTTTAGCAAAAGAGATAAAAAATCAATGTCAGTGCACATTACATATCAAGTGTTTCTCATATAGGTAAAAGGTTATGATAAGCTATTTTAATTCTCTTACTCTAAACTCATAATTAAAACAAGTCAATGAAATATAACAACATTATGGAAATAAGGCATAAGTCACTCAAAAATAGTAAAAACAGCTAAAAGGGGAAAACAAGTAAATAAAACACAGAAGTTGACAATAGAGAAGAGAAGGGGATAAATACACAATTTAGCCCCTTTGACTGACAGAGGTACTGGCAATAAATAAACTAAACGAGATATTTCCAAAACACGTCGACCAAACGAGCCATCGACTAATACATCTAACTGTAACATTGCAGTAGTTCTGGTTTATGCATAGGTTTCTTAAAACACACGCACACTCTCATTTTCAAAGGTGAAAAGTAAGAATTTGGTGGGAACTGCTGTACAGAGTTAGTAATTTTAATTTACTAGTAAAGGATTGTAATTTTAGATTTGGAGGAGATACATGAAAATGTGCTTCTCAAACTTCAGCAGCATCAGAGCCAAACACAGACAGCCGGGCCCCGTGCAGCAAGTTTCTGACTCAGCAGCAGGTCTGGGCTAGGGCCTCCCGTGTGCTTTCTAATGGGCTCCTAGGACACCAGTCACTGCTGATGCAGGGACCACACTGGGGGAGCTGATGCTGCAGAGCACCTAACTCGATCTCGTTGTTTGGGAGGCTTTCTCTGGACCCAGAGCAAAGTGCAGGTACCTGATTCCCAGCCCAACATCACCCTGCCACTTCCACCAGTATGGATTGTCTGCGAAAACTGGTCTCGGGAACATAAACCTCGCTAATGATGAGAAACTGTTCCATAAACTTCCATGCAGAAGAAAAATATACATGTGCTAATTAGCTGTAACTGGGCAGATCTGCTAGCAATAAAATCTGTGCTCAGAGATGTAGAGAGAATGTGACTTTTTTTTTCTCTACTGACACAGGCAAACCAGAAACAAAAAAAGGTAGGAAACTGGTCCAAAGAAAGTCTTCAAAATTAGAGTTAGAAAGTAAGTTAAACCTCACACCTCACAAAATGCTTAAATCATTTAATCTAAGTAATTAGCAAAATACCTTGAGATAATAATGTAGCTTTCATATGGATCACATTTATGTTTCCCTGCATGTAAAGTGTATTTAATTATTAAATGCTTGCACGGTCTTGTTGGATGTAGGGTTGCCACAAGCCTTTAATTTATAAAAAAAATTAATCTGTGTGAAGCATAGTAAAGTGAAGCTCAATGAAACAAGGTATGCCTGTATTGGCCCAAATTAACACTCGGCAATTGCTGGTAATAGTAGTAGTACCCACATGGGAAACATCAGCTGCTTGTCATCACATGCAAACCCCAATCTGGGTTTTGCACATCTTACTCGCCTCCAAGCAACTACCATTAGCCTTATTAACAGCCAGAGGGATCACAGGAGCAAAGGACCTCTCTCAGGCACCTGGCACTTGTGAAGGGCAGTGATCATTTGAACCCAGCTCTGATGCTGAATCAGGACCCATACACAATGGACAGGGCCCAATGCGAAATGAAAAGGTGATGTCCCCCAGTCAAAACAGGAATTAAGAATTTGCAAGTGGCAGCAGCAGAGCCTTGAGCCAATCACAGTGTCCCAGGTGCAGGGCTGGCCTCGGTGACCACCCAGTCACAGGCCCTGGCTCCTGAGAATCAGCTCAGGGCAGCAGCAGCAGCATCCTCTGGGAGCTAATTAGGAATGCAGATCTCAGGCTCCACCAGACCCACTAAATCACAGTCTGCATCTCCAAGGCTCCCCAGGGGTGCATGTGCCCATTGATCTCGATCTCGAGGAGGCACTGCTGCAAAGCCTTAGCCCTCTGACCCTGTGCTGGCCTACATCAGGCAGATCTGAGCACTGGATTCTACCTAACATCATTCCCATCACCACCCTGAGCCAGGCCTAGATGAGGGCACCACCCATATTTGGTGCAAATATGCCCAAGTCTTATTGTGCTCCAGGTAGCTGTGCATGTACTGTCTGCACATATCGGCAGGATGTCATGTCTCTCTCTTTGCAAGAGAGAGACAAGACATCTTCCATTTCAGAATAGTCCAACCAGCCCTCGTAGAGCCGCTCAGGCAGACAGGTCCTAAGCCCTCTGGTTGATGCAGGTCCAGGATGTCCTGGTTAGCGTGCTGCCCCAATGAACCCTCAAGATGGGCTCCCCTGGGTTGCCCTTTTTGTTCCTGCTTATATCCCAGGATATTGCTCTCCGAGTGTGACCCTTGGCCAGAGAGGCCAGGCCTGGAGGCTTCCTATGCAGTGCTTGCCTACGGAGTGCTTCCAGACTCCCTGTGCAGGCCTCATCCCTCCACGGGCAGTGCCCTCAGGGTCCCTGGCTTCATTTGCTGTCAGCTGAATTATATGGGGGATCAACACAATCCATTAGTGAGATTCTGGTAATACTGAATATAAAAATGTTAGGTATCCCGAGCCATTTCTTCCCAGTAAGATTCGGTGATGGGCAGAACAACGCTGCACCCCTGAAGATGTCCACATATCGGTCCCCAAACCAGGGTTATGGAACCTTACACTGTAAAAAGGACTGCAGATGTAGTTAAGTTAAGGATCTCCAGATGGGGAGATTATCCTTAATTATCCTTCCTGGCTGGCCCAAGGGTCCTTATGAAAAGGTATCAGGGGGGTCAGAGTCAGAGCTGTGACAGTAGAAACAGACTGGTGTGGGCCCTCGGCTGAAGCTAGCAGCCACTAACAGCTGGGCAAGGCCAGGAAACAGGTGTGCCCCCAGAGCCTTCAGAAATAGGCATGACAGCTAACGTACTCTAGACCTCTCACCTCCAGAACTCTAAGAAAATAAATTTGTGTCTCTTTAAACCACTAAGTTTGAGATGATTTGTTACAGCAGCAGCGGGAAACTCATACAGCTCCCCAGAAAAATTGTCTGTCTCCTAAAGCAACCAGCTAGCTCAGTGTGCAGAGGAATTTCAGGAAGGGCAGTTCCCAGCACGCTGCCAGGTATTATTACATACCTAAGAGAGATAACATGCTCCAATGAGTAACTTATCGCCTTAGAAAAATGTACTTCTAGGAATTCATTCTCCAAGAAGTGTTAATAGAAAATGTTGGCATAATTTAAAAATTCCACCTCATAAGTCATGAGGTTATCCAAGATGTTAAAAAGGACTAGGGATGTTCACTGGGTCACTGCTACCCTTGTGCCACAGCCTCTTTCTTCTTTGCTTCCTACCTGTTCTCAGCTTCCTGGGTATCTTCCTGACATCACCTATTCCCCCTGCCCCATCTGGAGACAGGCAGAAGCTCTCCACTTCCTTTGCAAATTTCCCAGAACCTGTTTAATGAGTCCCCTTATTTTCAATTTCTGGTCAAAGGGTCAGGTGTAGCCCACAGGTGATGGGAAGGAGAGGACAGAGTGAGAGGTGCCCCCTCTAACTAAGAGGAGTGTCCTTAGACACCTGAGGAGCAACTAGACAGTGGCTGCATATCTGAAACCCTTGGAGGAGTTCAGAAATATATATACTCCACCATAAACCCATTAAACCAGAATCTCTTCTCATGTGGCCTGGACATCTGCAGTTTAAATCAATCTTCCAGACTTAAATGATGATCCACTCGGGAGGTAATCCTTCAGGTGAGAAACACTTCATCACAGGTAAGGGGGGAACCCTGCAGATTCCACCACAGACTTTTCACACCGGAGACCTAGCCTTGACTGAGGGCAATCCACGGGGACTGTGACTGAGTAGGTACTTTACCATTTCTCCCATTGAAATCCAACTCTGCCATTTATTAGATCAGTTATCTCACCTCGCGTTCCTCATCTGTAGAATGGAATAATAGTCCTTACTTCTTTGGGCGACTGGCAGCATTAAATCACACAATGGGCCCACTGTAAGCACCCAGCCATTCATATTGCCAAGCCTCCCTGTGCTTCCTGTGGAGGCTGGATTTTGGGGACTGTACAGTGAAGCATCTCCACACATCCCCAGTTGCTGGAGTGTCTAATCCTACCACGGACACGGTGTCTGATCAGTAGAAAAGGGGGCTCTACACCTGCTATGTTCCACTCCTGAGCTTGTGCGCCCTGTGGTCACTGCACATTGATGGGTATAGCAGTAGGTTTTCCAGATGCGTGGTGCCTAAGTTCTGTGCAGGGGACAGACATCTGGTGCTTTGGTGTCCACAAGAATGGCCAGCCCTTCATGCCTTCCACACGAGGGCAATCAGTGAGGCACCACATTCTACCTGATAGCACTTGGCTTTAGATCTTGTTTCCAAAGGTAATAAATCTTACCTGGCACTCAGGCAGGCTGTCATAAAATAGACACTGATAAATCTTTTCAATGATATCTTTTCCTCTTTGAATGCCACCACCTCCTCCAGCAGCTGAGGCCCTTTCTGTGTGTGGATACACACCTGGGCTTTGCAGAATGGCAGAACACAGATGAAAGGCTCTTCCCCTTTCTTGGGCCTCAGACCCTGCTCATGGGCCCTGCTCTGCCCTGGAAAAATGGTAAGACCTGGTGGTCACCTCTGTATTCCAAACACTCTGCAAGGAAGAGCGGAAATGGCACAGGAGCATTCACAGCACGAGCTGGAGCTTTTGCAGGAGCTCTGAGTGTGAGTTGGCACCCCAGGGAGCCTCGTTTCTGGGAGACCCAGAGAGAAAGTGGACTCAGGAGAGAAAGGAAGACCAGGGAGCAGAAGGAAGGGGACTACTGTGCTGCCTACCTCTACAAAGTCCCAGTTGATGCGGCAGGGGACAGTTTCTACACCCCAATTCAAGTGAACAAGTAATACATGATTGAGGCTGAGGTATGTTTCTAGAAACCGAGAGCAAACTTCTGAGAAGAGTTTTATCATCAAGCTTTTTCTGAAGTCTTATACTATTCTAGGAAACTTAAAATTATAGATTCAAAGTAAATCAGAAAAAAAGAAGCATTCAGATTAAATATACATCAAGATAAGGTAAAGTGATATATGTGAAACATCTGAGTTATAGTGATTCTTTTAGTCTATAGTGAATTTTTTCATTCTTATCTCTGGTAGTCTTTCATATATCTCTAATTTTAATTGATATATGTATCTGTTGCTTTGAAAATATCTTTGTATAAGGAACCACACGAAAAAGCATACAGACCTGCTTGTTGTGACTGGCACGTGTTTACCTGACACCCTCACTAAGGATAAATGAACTCTTTAAAAGGGAATGAACAAGCTTCAATCTACAGAGTAACTGTATTTTCAGACCTTCTTGTGGCTGCATCAATAATCTACATCATCTCCTTGTCTCCATTCCCCTGGTCCTTGTAAACTTGCACCGTATGACTCTCAAAGCCCCCAGTCTCTTTCTTACCTCTCTTCCTGTTTCCCTTGGAAGAACCCGCCCAAAGGAAACCATACTCTTCACCATACCCTTCATTTCCTTGACTTAGCAATCATTCTCTCACAGAAATCTCACCTCTGTTCTCTAGTCTCCATGTCTTGAAAATAGCTCTCACTGGAAATGGTCAGACCTGCCATCTGGCATTACCCCCCACGTGGACTTGAGGATTGGATTGGTTTCGATTAGTATTGTGAAATGGATGTATAATGGGTCCAGTTGCAGATATGCTGGGAAGGAAAATCAGAGAGGCCCAGGCCCTGTGCAGAAACCCATCTGTCTAATGCACAGAGTGTCACTCTGGAAGGGGTTTATGGCAGTTCAGCGAGGTACAGACAAAGGAGTGTCCCTGAAAGTGTTAGATGCAGTTGTGGAGAAAGAGCCCCCGGGAGGTTGGGTGTGGCTTCTGTGCCCACGGGAAACCCATTTTATCACAGAGACATCTTATGTCACTCATTTTTAGCTTGCTCCTACAAAGGGACTAGAGCTGCTTTCTCCTTTTAATTTCACTCTCAACAAGATTTGTGATCATGAATTCACTTCATAGGTATGTTCGCCTATAGGAAGGAAATTTGTGGGTTAGGCTGAGAGATGTCTTCCAGGCAGGTGCCATCTCTCTTTGTCCATTACATGAGAACACTGGGTTTATAAGTTAGTCCTCTGAATTTGATCAGTGCATTTGCTCTTCAGTCCCGGTATGCTGAAAGAACAAGCTTCAAATCCAACAAGGCTGGGAACCAAACCTTGAACGCAGTAAAGTCATCAGATAGGGCCAGCTGACAAGGCCTCACGGGAAGCTTCCACCCTGCGTGCCACAGGCAACACTCTGACCTCAACAAACATTTTCTCCTTTGAATGTCTACAGATGTGTCATGTTTGCTATGCGTCAGGCGTCTTTCACTAGAGAAACACTCGGTGAATTCAAAGTGACTTGAACTTGACTCAACCTGTTTGTGAAGGAAGATTTTCCCTATACCAGTTTCCCAACTGTTCCATCTGTCCAGAGTACCAGGACTCTAATATTAAGTTAAACTCAAAGGCTCAGAAGTATTTATATCAACCTCATAACCCCTTTCTAGTCAGAAAACCTTTCCTGTTGATTTTTTTTCAACCCCTTGACCATCTTACTTCCTTTTTCTCACCATCAGGGACCTAATTCCTGACTTCATCAGCTCATGTGAGAATAAACTCAGGAACATCCTAGCATCACCTTTGTCCCAAATGTCATTTCTAGCCTAGTCCATTTGGAATGCTTTTTATGATTGACATTACTATTAGATGTAACCAAATTCCCTCATTAGAATTATCCATAATTTTGCCCAACACCACCCACTTATTTTTATTGCTCAGATACATACCTTATACCCTCTGTCACGTAGTCCATGTACTGTTGAGTATCAAACCATTGCAAATTTTCATGCTTAAAATAATAAACATTTATTTTGCTCACACAGCAGAAACTTGGGCTCTGTGGAGACAGTGAACCTGTTCCACAACAGGTAGCATCAGATGATGTGGCTGCCTGAGGGCCCAGAGAACCCATTTTCAGGGTGACCTGCTCACATAGCTGGCAGATTGGTGCTCTGCCAGGACTATGGGATCGGTGCCTCTTCATGTCCATAGGCTGTTTGGGCTTCCTCACATCATCGTAACTGAGTGGCAAGTGTCGGCATCCCAAGAGAACCCAGAACAAGTTGTATGGTATTATATGACCTAGTCAAATACTGTCACTTCCACTGTAATCACAAGGCCACCCAGATTCAAGGGGAGGAAATATAGATACCATTGCTCAATGGAAGGTGTATCGAGCCACACAAGAAAAAAATCATGGCGAATGGGAGATACCATTGCAGTCATATTTTTGGGAAATGCGTTCTGTCACATGTAGAGTATGACTCAGTGATTGGTAGTCAATTCATACCTCCTATCTGATGGGGCAAGGTGTCATACAGCAATGTGTCACATTCTCAGATGTTGGAGTTTTCCACCTCATCTTAGGGCTGAGGAAGCTAAAGCAAAGAAAAATTGTGACTGACACAGTCAATGGCAGACCTTGGATCATCTGGCCAATTTTTATTCAGTAGGTTCGAATGTGTGATTGGAAATATTTATGTTTAAAAGGTATCCAAGATGATTTATAAAAACAAGCAAATTCAGGAAACACTGGGCCTGCAGCTACTGACTGTCACACCGGCATCGTGTTACCAGAATATTCTGGAGGGTGTGGTCCCATAGCCCAAATAGTTACAGCCTTCTCCAAATGGAAGCCATTATTATTAGTCCATAGCCGAGTGCACACACTAATCTCCCTGGATAATTAGGAGAATGACTAGTCAAGTTCCCCATCCTGCCCTCAAGAAACAGCATCAGGCACTGACTTGTTGGGGACAATTTAATCCATGCTGGTGTGCTGGCATGCTGCCTTTTCCCCTCAAATTATTCAAGAAGAAAGTAACCTGTTGCCACAAGCAGAGTTGTTCAGGTACCAGCTGCAACGATGAACTGGCAGAGGCAAGCATGCACTTCATTATGCAATTATCCATAATTAGGCACTCATTATTATTCTATCACCTGGGAGCCAGTGCCCACCTGTGCAGGGCTATTGGGGGACTGGCAAAGAAGTGAAACAGAGCCTTGCTTGTTCTCTAGGAACAGTGACATCTGACACCAGCAGCCCCACCCTCCACATGCACCGAGGCCTCACAGGCAGGTGCAGATGCACCAGGGCCCACTGTTTCAATGATGCAAGGGTCACAGTCCATGTGTTCTTGTCAGGCTTCAGGCTTCACTTGTGGTAGATGGACAACATGGAGTCCACGGAGAAGGAAGAGGGAACTGTGGCTTTATTCTCAGTGAACGGAAAACAGTTTCTGTTTACAACAAGCTTCCTTAAGTAAGAAATGCGGGCTTGAACTGGGGAGAAGTCTGACTCTTTCTGTGTAAAACAAATCCTCTTCTATTAAGTACCGCCTGTGCCCAAATTCAGAGCAAGAATTCTTTCTTATTTGTCCTTTGACTCCTGCCACACAGCACCTGGCAAAAGCTGGATGTCAGCATGTGTTTCAAGCAGTGAGGGTGTCAGGAAAAAACATATTGTCAACAAAAGAAGACCTGTAGGGAGGGTCTAGCTTTCTTGCACAGAGAAAATACATGTGTCTGGCTTGTTAAATGAGGAGTCAGAAAAGCAAAAGTCCAAGTACTTAAATTAATTATGTAGGAAGGGGACTACTTGTCATGGGCAAATAAATAGGAGATACACAAATGATTATGGATTTTGAATCAGTAGAATTGGAATCAGTAGGATTAACAGGCATAGATTCCATGCAGTGAATTGAGTACCTTCAAAATCTGTTTACGCCAAAGTAAAAATATTTGAGTTACTTGTATCTGGAAATGATTGATTTGAAAACTAATTCATTCTTTCCTTTCTTTTATAAGGAAGAAGTGGAAAGGTAGATTTATTGATTTAGCTATTGGAATGCATTATAAAGTATTAGTAGTTAAATAGACACAAGCACTTTTAATTGACCACAAGTTCAGAATTACCTGCAAAAAATGTAAGGGTTCTGGCATGTACATACTGGTGATAGTGGCACAACTCTGCGACTATTCCAAAAACCATTTAATTTTACACTAAATAGGAATTTAGAATATGATACAGGTAGCACTTTTGAAATATCTTATAGATAATACTGATTCAAGTGGATTAATATTGAAGAAAAAAGCATCATTTTACTTATTATACCAAGTTAATTGAAAATCTAAATACTGGGAGGGAAATGCCAAAAATATTCCAGACAACAACTTGAGCAAACTATTTTTTTTTTAAATTTTATTGATTATGATATTACAGTTTTCCCATTTCTTTCTCCCTTTTATTCCTCTCCCCCATGCACACCCCCTCCCACCAGCATTCCCCCACCTTACTTCATGCCCATGGGTCATACATATAAGTTCTTTGGCTTCTCCATTTCCCATACTATTCCTAACCTCCTCTGTCTATTCTGTACCTACCACTTATGCTTCTTATTCTCTGTACCCTTTCCCCCACTATCCCCCCTTCCCCTCCCTACTGATAACCCTCCATGTGAATCAGTGATTTATTTCTGTGATTCTGTTCCTGTTGTAGTTGTTTGTTTAGTTCATTTTGTTTTTGTTTTTTTAGGTTCAGTTGTTGATAGTTGTGAGTGTGTTATCATTTTATTGT
>PVKM010034377.1:0-15569 GCA_004027735.1 Carollia perspicillata
TCACTCATTTGATGATCCCAGTAACACTATAGACACATGAGTTTTTCTGAGGTCGGCCTGTTAGAGTTGCTGTAGGGAAAATAATTTGAGAGACACCTATAACTAAAGGTAAAAGGATTTCTAAAATTGAATGTAAATGTGGAAATGATAGTTTAAAAAGATGTCCTTCACTCTGGTCAAAACATTTCACATTTTTTCTTTGCAACCATACATTTATGGCAAGATCTAGTTAGTTTGGTAATCACCATTTTGTCAGCATGTTTGTTCCTTCTTTTAAAAAATGTTTCTGATGTTGCTAATCAGACCCCAACTATTTGACTGTAAGCACATCCCTTGCAGTCATACTGACACCCTCTGGCACCAAAAACTGTCATCTCATTTTTGAGAAGTCTGGTAGAAAGAAAAGGCAGGGATGCCAACCGTGAGTTCAGTCACTCTGTGGATGGCTGTGTCTGAGAGCAGGTGTCAGCCCCGGATGACGTTCAGGCTTTTGAAGTGGTATAAACCCTAAGTACAAAGATCTTGCTGGCCTTCCTTTACTAATCAGGTCTTGATGACACATTTCTGCATTGTCGGCTGCCAGCACATCTACGTGGTTAATTTAGGGTGCCCTAAGCCAGGAAGATGATGCCCAAACCGTACTCATTACTAGTGTGGGGGCTGCTTTGCATTGGTAGACCCATTTGATGTGTGTGGTTCCATGTCGTCAACAATGGCACTACATCTGTTCAGTCCCCTGTAGTCTAATGAGTTGATGCCTAAACACTATCTAGGTGTCTGTGGGGGTTCCCACCCCCCCTCCGATATAATCTTTGAACTGCTCTGATGGGTTTTTATTCCTCCTCATAATGAGGTTGGCATCCCTTAAACTTTCAGTATGCTGTCAGATTCAAGAGTAAAAATAGGATGGGGAAAGTATCACTTAATTTTTACTAAGATGTTTGACATCTTAAGCATGAGAGTAAAGGGGAAGTCTGAGCTTGAAAATGAATCAATCACTGGGTGCCCTGGCGCACTAACTCTGTTGGAGCATCGCTCTGATATGCCAGGGTTGTGGGTTCTATTCCCTGTCAGGCCACATACAAGAAACAACCAATGAATGCATGGATGGATGGAACAACAAAGCAATGTTTCTCTTGCTCTCTTTCTTTCTCTCTCTTAAAAAACTCAATGCATAAAGTTTTTAATGAAAAAGAAAATGAATCTGAACTGCACTGAACTTTCTTGAATGAAAAGATGTTTACAGTTTTAATGTTTATGTTTATCTGATTTGAAAGGGCAGCAGAAAAACATAGTGCATGTAACTCTATTTTGTGAGTATTAGCACTTCTCTCAGGGGCGTTTCTATTTTTCTTTCTACATCCCAGTTCTAAGCACAATGCTTAGCATATAACATGTGTTCAGTAATTCTTGAATGAGTGGATGAATTTAGAACTTTGACCAGTCACTGAGAAGTTTAGGCTGGTTCCTAGAGTGGAGTTGCTATTACCAAACAGAGCAAAAAGTATAATCCCATGAAAAACTGTTTTAAAAATAGGAAAAAAAGGTAACAGAGCTTTCCCTTGTATTTAATAATACACACTCTTTTCTATAAACTAGTTTATCATGTAGTTCTACTGGAATAAAAATCATTTAGATTTCTGTTCACTGTTTAATTGATCTTAAAGGTTGATGCTGTTCTTCTGATTAAAGAATCTCCTTTTCTCACTACCTTTCCTGAATTATTGCACCAGGTCTATTTTTTTGCTGCAGTAAAGATTAAATGGGTGGGAATCTACAAATTTAACAACTATATGAAATATTTGCCTATAAGACAGTAAGTGCCATAATTTTTTTAAAGATTTTATTTATTTTCAGAGATGGGGGAAAGGGGGCGAGAGGGAGAGAAACCGTGATGTGCGAGAGAAACAATGATCAGTTGCCTCTTGCACTCCTTCAGCTGGGGACCTGACTCTCAACAGAGGCTTTTTCCCTGACAGGGAGTCAAACTGGTGATGATTAGGTTTGCAGGCTGGTGCTCAGTCCACTGAGCCACACCAGCCAGGGTTAATTTTCTAATTAATTATGGCACAGTGCTTTAAAAAGAGAGCTGCTTTAAAAATATCCACTGATTGTAGATAGACATCTGAAGGGGAAGCAAAAAAAAAAAAAAACAACAACACTAAAACATTTAACTCCTTTTTATGAGGCTTAACACTTCAGTTTACTGAGTTTACTGAGGCCTTTGCTATTTCTTTTTATAGCTTTTTGGACCCTTGAATTCACTACTTATGTTTTTATCTGAAGGTGGTCTCATATAAGAACTGACTTTCTTTATAAATATGTGAGTGCTTACTATGAGCCAGGCACTTTTTAGGTATTAAGGATAGTGCAGGAAACAAAACAGACACCCCATGCTCCTCATACCACTATGCACCCTCTTAAAACTTGCATTAAAATCCATGTTAATTTAGTCTTAATAAGATCAGGGAATAGGGAATAAGGTTGAAGTGATTAGTTAAAATGAAATCTTTCAGTTGTAAGGATTTTGTTCCTAAAATTATTGTGGTTGGCAAAACTGAAGTTTGCTTGATTGCTTGCAAAAATAGTTAAGCAAAATGGAATAATACAGAATAAAATTAAGTACTGACTCTCACTCCTCAAAAGTAACTATTACATATATATTTCATTTGGTTTCTCTCTAAGCCTTTTTGCATTAATATGTACAAAGATTTTTTTCTTTCAAAGAGAATAGTATCACACTCTACTTCCTATTCAATCAATAAGTCACTTTTCTCTCCCACCTAAAATTGGTATCTTAATACAATAATATAATTCTTGGTAACAACTGCCTGGTATCCAAAGTGTGGAGGTGAGGGTTGGTATAATTTAATTAAACATTCCCCGGATGGAGAGATTATAGATTGTTTTCATCTTTTCAGTGTTACCAACAATTCTGTAATAACTACTGTTGCACTCTAGTCCAGCTTGGTTTTTCTCACTGCCATTACCTAAGGGGACCTTTCCACATTAGGATATCTATGCCTATTTCATTCTTTCTAATAATAACTGGAACCTAAATTGGTTAGATGGCTGTTTGCTAGGGCTGGTTTATTTTGCTTTCACAAAAAGTCTAATATATATGTATTTGTTGGGAACCGCTCTGTCTGGTTTCAGGAGTTGTAACCACCCCTGTGGCGAAGGCTGAGTGAGAGACCACTGGACTGTGAGCCACTGAGGAAACAAAGTTTATCTCCCTGGCAAGAGTGCTGCTTCTGCCATCTCTAGCCCCCAACGCTTGGTTGGTTAGTTAGGGTCTATGGGTATGACCTCTCAGAGGAGAGGCAACCCAAGCCAGACACAATAATGTGGGAGGCCATCTAGGAAGGACTTGGTGGGGGCTGCAGCAAAGTGGGGGCAAAAGACCCTCAGCCCCCCCCCTCCCCCGCCCTGGCCCCAGCTATTTTGACATAGCCTGAGTCCTCTTTCCATCTGGGAAAAGCGCTTCCTGGCTCTAATCCACTTAGGCCTGAATCTGTGACGGGGAGGGGGTGCAGCCCTCTGCCGGCTAGAGTGGTTCCAGGGTAATCAGACATAAGAAAGAATTTGTAAAGTCCTGTGAAGCCTGCTTTGCTAAGAGTGCTCTCATTCATATGATAAGAATCCGGGCAGGAAATGAGTATGTCTCCTAAAGTTTTTTGCATCCCCCTCACCTGATAGACACTGACTCAGATTAAGCCCTCAGATTTCTTTGAAATGTTATCTATTGTTTGATCCTTGCCGCCTGACATTGATTGATGAGCTTTACCTGTATCCCCATGTGTTATGAACCCAATAAATAATATTTGAGGTAAGGACTTGGGGCCCTTCTTCCATGAGAGAAGCTAGCTAGCTACCTTTCCTCCCCAAGCAGATCATGTCTTGGTAGCATTATTTTCATCCGTGGCGGACGTGGGGGCTCTGTGGGCAGAGCCCCCCACATGTATTCATTCAGCAAATATTTATTTAGCATACTTTATGTGTGATAGTATTGGGCAAAACAAATAAAGATCCCTCATGAGGTTTATATTCTGGTCAGGGAGACTGACAGTAAGTAATAATATACTAAATAAGTAATTAATTTTATATATTAGAAACTGGTAAGCCCTGGCTGGTGTGGCTCAGTGGGTTGAGTGCCAGTCTGCAAACTGGAAGGTCACCAGTTTGATTCCCACTCAGGGCACATGCCTGGGTTGTGGGCCAGGTCCCTGGTTGGGGTGTGCAAGAGGCAATCAGTTATTTCTCTCCCTCATCAATGTTTCTCTCCCTCTCCTTATCCCTTCCTTTCCCTCTTTCTAAAAATAAATAAAATCTTAAGAAGAAACTGGTAAGTGATATTAAAGGTGGGGACAAGAGCAGAGTTAGGTGGTCAAGACTGTGGAGATAGGGTACATTGCCCCAATTTTAAATGGGGTTGTCAGGGTGGATCTCATGGGGAAGGTAGTATTTAACTGGAAACTTGAACGAGTAAAGGCAGGAGCCATATGTGTACCTGGGTAAAGTACATATGCCCTGTACTTAGGCAGAGGAGCAAAGACCCTGTGGCGGAAGTGGTTTTTGCATTGTTTGAGGTACAAAGGCCCTGTGGCCTGGAATAGGGAGAGCAATGCCAGAAATATGGAAGAAGAGGTCAGAGTGTAAGAGAGAGCAGACAGATATGCCAAGCATTTTAGACCATTTAAACTTTACTCAGAGAGAAATGGGAACCATTGCAGGGTCTTGACTGGGATAATGACATGCCTCAACATTGGAAAACTCTCACCTTAGGTGATGTGTTAAGGATGTATGGAGGGTTGGGAGCAAAGGACACCGTTAGGAAGCTGTTACTGATGGTGGCTAGATTAGAATAGGAGTGGTAGAGATGGTGTAAAAAGGGGTTGCATTTTGAAAGTATACCCCAAAGAATTGTCTGATGGATAAGGTGAAGGCTGTGCAAAAAGAGGCGTTGAGAATGACTCCAAGGTGTTTTTACATCTGGACTACTGGAAGGGTGGAGCTGCCATTCCCTGGATGGGGAATGCTGTGCTGTGCCGTCTTTTGGTTGAAGATCTGGAGTTTCATTTGGACTTTGTGAGTTTAAGATGTCTGTCTGCTAGACGTGGTAGTGGGCTGTCAGGAAGGCAGTGGGCCTAGAGTGTGATGCTTGTGGAGAGCATCTCTATAGCCTGGTTCTGGTGGTCATTTCCCAGTTTGCGAGCACCAGAAACAATGCTGAAAGGTGCGTCCTTATACACAGGGCTGGGTGCCCAACTGTGAAACTTTCCACAGGTTAAAAGCCTGGAAATGGCATCGCCGAGTTTAAGAGGGTGTGCATTTTAGGAGAAGAAAGTATTACCAAACTTCCCACCAAAGGAACTGTATAATTTGCATTCCCCTCAGTGTGTGCAAGTTATTCATTTCCCTTTATCTTTACCAAAACTGAATATAATCTTTTCAAGTTTTGCCAGCTTGATGGGTGGAAGATTATTTATAGTTTGTACTGATGAGCTCATGCATCCTCTGGCCTCAGGCTCCATTTAGGTTCTGGAAGACACAGGAATTTTCCCTGCTCTGTGAGGTTTTGCTTATTGTGGGTATGTGGTGACCAGGTCACACAGGTACACCTCAGAGATATTGCAGGTTCGGTTCCAGGCCACCCTAATAAAGCTAATAACTCAATAAAGTGAGTCATGCAAAATTTTAGGTTTCCCAGTGCATGTGAAAGCTATGTTTACATAATACTGTAGTCTATTAAGTGTACAATAGCAACATGTCTAAAAAAACGTCCATACCTAATTAAAAAGGTTTTATTGCTAAAAAGTGCTATCATCTGAGCCCTTAGTGAGTCATAATCTTTTTGCTAGTGAAGGGTCTTCCCTTCATTTTGTAAAAAACACAAAAAAGTGACATGCAATAAAACAATGTATACCTGTGTTTGGTGGGACAAACTGTTTTGCTTGAGGACTTATGCTGTCTGCAAGAGGATGAAACATATTTACCATTGTTCAATCAGCTAATGAAAGACTAATGGGGAGACAGCTAAGTAGCGTTTTTAAAGTACATCTCCTTTAAAAGAGGAAATTTTGAGTTAGAACATCCTAAGAAAGAACAATTCATTCTGACATTTGGACAAGTTTTAATAGCTGGTATTGAATTTAAATCATTGGCATAACCACAGTAGTTAGAATGTTGAGAAAGATCAGATTTCTTTTAAGTTATACAGGGTCAAATGAGAACCAGATTAGAATATTTGTGATTTTTTTATGGATTAATAAAACAAACAGTTGCTATGACCCAGCTATGCGCTAGATTTTGCTAGATCCAGGGGATATGCAGATCTACAACATACAGCCTTTACCCTCATTTAGGGTCCAGTGGAGTTGATGGTGGCGAGAAACACATACCTGGCAATGACAGTCCCATGTCACATGCACCATACAAGAATGTAAAAGGTCTTTGGGGAATAGAGACTGGCCTGACTTTGTTCAGAATTCCGGTCAGCAAAGGTTTTGTGGAAGAGCCATTGATTGGTTGTAGGTTTGAAGGACAGACAAGAGTTTGCCAGATGGACAAGTGGAGACCTTATATGAATAGAACCCAAGCATGTGCAATTGTGGCACAAGAGGCTAGTATTTCTGGGAAGCATCAAGTCATTGATTGTTGAATGTGCAGTGGTAAGAGTTGGAGGGCCAGGGAGTGGGACAGACACAGATGTCCTTGTATGTCCTGCCAAGGACCCTGGAACTTATCCTGAGGGCAGTGGGAGTGAAGAGTTTAGGCAGGAGAACAGCATGGTTCTATTTGTATTTTTTGTAAACCACCGTGGTACTGTGGTAGTCATCTGAGGAGGGGGTCATCAAACTGTGGTCCTTGGGCAGAATTCCACTCTCTGCCACTTTTTGTTAAAAAATTCTATCAGAACACAGTCCTTTGCTTGCATACTGGTTATGACTGCTTTTTGGTCATACAATGCTAGTGTTGAGTAGTTGAGACAGAGACTGTATGACCTTCAAAGCCTAAGCTATTTATTACCTGGCCCTTTACAGAGAAACTTTATTGACCCTTGATATAGGGGATACAATCCATACAGGAGGGGCATCTGGGAACCTGTGATCAAAGTAAACGTACAACTTAAGGCAAAGGAGAAAGGGAGAAACCCAAGAGGTATTCAGGAGAGAGAATTTAGTGAGTGGAATTGGAGGTAAGGAATTGGAAAGGAGTCCAAGGTGGCACACGGTGTCCTGGGAAGAGTGATCAGGTACACTGGAAAGTTGTAGGGGCATCGACATGGGAATGTGTGGCAGACTGTGGGGTAAATGAATGTGGGAGTGGCATAAGTGGATGTTCAAAAGGTGAAGTTTAATTTTGGACCTGCTCTACCTTATCTTGTTAATACATAAAAGTCCAGAAGCACCTTATCCCAATGCCCAGTACAGTAACCTGTTTTTGACATGAACCCCATCTTTGCCATTTTTACTGTTTCTTGACCAGTCAAGCAGGCTTGGCCTCATGTCTGTACACTCCAGGAAGCCTTCTCTGTAGACTGTGGGTGTGCACTCTGCACTGTGACCTATCCCTGCTCGGAACCATTGCTTAGTTTCATTGCAGACTCTTTACTGCCCACATTGTTGCTCAAGTACACATTTCTTATGTGTACATTTCTAGACATTTCCCTGTCTAGAACATCAAGGGTAAGTTCAGGGTCTTAAACTCTTTTCTGTGCCTACCAGGTTTACCATGAAGTCACAATTTAGGTATATAAATATTAGTTTCTTAATTACAGAACCCGATAGTCAAGTGATGGGGTAAAGCAAACTTATCCTGCCTTTTATATCACCCGTTCAGGCATTGAACAAAAATTTACTGGGCACACTGTATATACCAGGCACTTTGCTAGGTACTAAGGGTAGCAGGATTGTCCTCATGCAAGTTGTGCTTTGAGAGTGGAAGACAGACAATATACTGCCCTCTATGCTTTTCTAATTCCTAAAGCTAAGAAGCATAAAACTGCAAGAGAACTCTGAGATTTTGTTCTTGCTCAGCTCTCTTATTTTACAGATGTTTAAATTGCATAGAGCTAGAACTTGAACTGCCCATATCACCAAGAGAGTGGTGAGACTTTCATCTGGGTTGTTCCGATTGAACCATGTGATTGATTCCCAGTCAAGAGTGTAGTAATTCATTATTTTAATATACCTTTATGTACAGGGAATTGCTTTTCATCTTTACTCTGGTGAGTGTTGATTCTGAAGTTTTTCTTTTTTCTACTAATATAGACCTACTGGACTTGTCTTGTACTTCAAAAACACTGCCTTAATGGGTTCTAATTTAGGGAGGAATGCTTCTCCCAGTCCGTATTCTTATCTTACACAACATGCTGGTAACTGTGTTCTTGAAAACTGACATGGAAAACAAAGGAGCACAGGCTCTGGCAGCTTCCTATCTTCATCTTTACAGGAGTTCTTGAGAGCATTACTTTTCATTTCATACTCTGGATTGCTTGTAATACAGGGTTTTGAGTGAGTCTTTGGGGGACAGATGAGCCAGAGCTTGAGGGCAGTTCTCAAAGGAGCCTCTAAGGAGAGCAGGAGAACAGGCCTTGGGGCCCCAGGGGAGAACCAGGTGTGTGCTGGGGAGTAGAGACCTAGGGGTCTTGCTCTCCTGGCACTGATCGCCAAGATGAGCTCCTCTCTAGCCTGCCAGATGCTTGTAAAATGACTGGCCGACTGATTGGTGTCCTGTGTTAGGTGTCCCTGTGTTATAATGTGTCATGAAAGAAGTGGGGTGGAGGGTGTGGTTAATGTCCCAGTGACCGTAAAAAAGCACATGGTAAGGAAAGATTTCGAGCACAATATCTTATTGGAGAATGACAAAGGATGACAAAGGGATTGTAACCAGGACTTTGACCGCAGAGCACTTATCAGCAGTGGATAAGGATAGAAACTCCCAGGCAATTGACCAGGTTATTCTTTTGGTGTGTCTCTCTCCCTGAGAAATCAGCAAGCTTTTGGAAAATTACAGCTTCTTGGCAGTTTCTCCTCTGTGAAGACACACATTCGCTACAGCCGATCTTGTGACTTACTAGGGGGCTGAGGAGAAACTTGCATCCCCATTCCAGAAACGCCCTGCCCGCTGTTTGCATTTTCCTGCACGAAGAGTGAAGGTATTGGAGCAAACTAAGCTGCTTCCCAACCAGAGAGGTGTTACAAAAAAAAGCCAGTTACTTGCCAGTTTGAAAATATGCATGTTTTAACATTTTGTCATCAAGAAAACTTCTTGTAGTTTGAGATGGTTTAAACTAGATGAGTTTTAAGTAGTTTAATGTATTTATGAGAGGTGTTTAATTTCTCATGTTAAAAATCACAACTTTTGAAATGAATTTCGTTCATGTTTTAAATTTAATTACAATAAAATTTGCTCATTTTACTATACGGTTCTGAGTTTTAACAAATGTATACAGAGTGGTTTTGTCAACTCCACCCCACCCTGCATCTCCCACCCCCAGGCAACCACGTCAGTTTTCTATTCCTAAAAATTTTACCTTTTTCTGAATGTCATGTAATCGGGATCATATAGTATGAAGTTTTTGAATTTAGGTTCTTTCACTTTCAGATTTATCCATTGTTTTTTTTTTTTTTTTTTTTTGGTATCATTAGTTTGTTCCTTTGTATTGCTGCAGAGTGTCCCATTGTGAGACTGTACTACAATATACTACAATATGC
This sequence comes from Carollia perspicillata, assembly GCA_004027735.1. Taxonomy (NCBI): domain Eukaryota; kingdom Metazoa; phylum Chordata; class Mammalia; order Chiroptera; family Phyllostomidae; genus Carollia; species Carollia perspicillata. The sequence continues at coordinate 9,720 of PVKM010034377.1, forward strand.
TTATCCATTTGGACAGTTGAGTTATTTTCCGTTTTGGTAGATTATGAATAAAGTCACTAAAGGAGCTTCCAAAGAAGGAAAGAACGAAGTGTGTATTGGAGAGGTTTGTGGTAAACAGTTTTCATTCTCCTTGGGTGAATACCTAGGAGTGAAGTTGCTATGTTGTACAGTGAGTATGTTTAACTTTATAAGAAAGTGTCAGACTCTTTCCCAAACCAATTACCATTCTGGATTCTCCCTTAATGACACTTAAGGGTCCAGTTGCTTGCACCTTCAGTAGCACATTCTGTTGTCAAATTAAAAAAAAAATTCCCCCCAGACTTTCTAATTGTGTGGTGGTATTTCATTGTAATTTTAAATTGCATTTTCCAAATTATTAAAGATTTTGAACATGATTTCATGTGCTTATTTGCTATCTATATATCTTCCTTTGTGAAGTGCCTGTTCAAGTGCTTTTTAAAATTTTATTATTTTTAAAGATTTTATTTATTTTTAGAAGGAGGGGAGGGGCAGGAAAAAGAGAGGGTGAGAAACATCAATGTGTGGTTGCCTCTTACATGCCCCCTACTGAGGACCTGGCCTGCAACCCAGGCATGTACCCTGACCAGGAATCAAACTAGTGACCCTTTGGTTCACAGGCTGTAACTCAATCCACAGAGCCACACCAGCCAGGGCTTTTTTAAATTTTATTTTTGATTTTAGAGAGAGGGGGAAGGAGGGAGAAAAAAAGGGAGAGGAATCTTGATGTGAGAGAGAAACATCAGTTGGTTGCCTCTATACACACTACAACCAGGGACTGAACTCACAACCCAGGCATGTGCCCTGACTGTGAATTGACCTGACAACCTTTTGGTTTTTGGGACAACACTCAACCACCTGAGCCACACTGGCTGAGGCTATTCAGATTCTTTATGCATATTGTAAATTAATTGCTGTTCTTCAATTAGGAATTTAATGGCATGCACAAACCATTGCTCAATCCTACTAACCCTTGATTTGCCTAATTTGTTTAAAATATCATGATGACATTTTCAAGCATCATATTTTTTAAAAAGATTTTATTTATTTTTAGAGAGAGGGGAAGGGAAGGAGAAAGAGAGGGAGAGAAACATCCATTAGTTGCCTGTAGCATGCTCCCTCACAGGGACTGAACCCGCATCTTGCAACCCAGGGATGTGCCCTGACTAGTAATTGAACCAGCAACCTTTCACTTTGCAGGATGACACCCAACCGACTGAGCCACTCCAGTCAGGGCCAAACATCTTATTTTCAAAGATCAAGCTTATGCTAGGAGTTAGACAAATCTGGGCTTATATCCTGACTCTGACATTTACTATCTGGATGACCTTGGCAAGTCATAAGACTCAGTTACCTCATCTCTGCATTGGTCTTAATGCTTATTTGCTGATGGTTGTTTAGGTTAATGCCTTGCATAGAACCCAGTGCATATTAGGCATTCACTAAATGACAGTTCTTCTTACAAACATTATCAGTATTACTGACTCAGGTGAATTTATGTAGCTATGTCTGCCTTCCTCACAGTGGATGAGTAGGATTCATGAGGGCAGGTCCGTGTCAGGTTTAGTTTACCCTTGTGATACCAGTGTCTGGCACAGTGCCCCACATATGAAAGGCTTGGATGGCCTGGTTGAGTGAATACATGAACGAAGAAAAGAATGACTGCTGTTTGTGCTTGACTCATCAAAAACATCACAAATACAGTGTTATTAGGCACTGTCCCGAATCTAGGAGTATTTGTTGAGTTGTACCTTTATTACATTTTCCATTAATTTTAGTGCTGTAGTCATTGACATCTTTTTATTCACACACTCCAGATTTATTTCTGGAGGCTGAAACCACAAGGATTTGTGATGCCGTGTGCTTCACTCTTCTTCTCTCTGTTTTTATACACATTTTCAAAGGCCAAAAGGGCCATGGTCCATGACAGGTTCTTAGCTTTCTCTTCCACGTCAAGGTGGTATCTGCACGTAATTGCAGAACAAGTCAGTTGCTTCCCAGCTCGTTGCCAAGCACTGAGTATCAATCATTTCTACTGGAGGTTGCTGCCAATTATTTCTTGGCTGTTCTTAGAATAAGGAATATGTTATAGGCTGGTCTTTTCTTCTCTCTAAGAAACCAGGGCTGTAGGTACAGCATCAGGGTTCCTATGATGTGACCCCATTTTTAAGAAATCGCCAACTTCAGCAAGGTACTGCCACAGCCCGCTGCGGCTAGGGTAGTCGTGAGTCAGGGTGAGGGATGATATTATTATTGTTTAATAATAATAACGGAGAGGGCCAAGACTCAGCTGGTAATGGCGAGTTTATTGCAATGGCTGGAGCCTTTTTATGCAAGCCACAAACAAAGAACAAAGAGTGACCTTAAGAGTTACATCTTTGGTACATGACGCATATGCCCAGATGTTCCTTCTTGCGCACAGGAACAATCAGATAGCTAGCAGTAGGGAGGCAGTCAGGACTCAGAACAGCCTTGAGGCTAGAAACCAGGTTTCTATCACCACTCCCGCGGTGAGAAACCCTCTCCTTAACCCCTTATGGCCGCTGGGCCCCTACAAGGTACTTTCAGAGTCTCACCAATTTCAGCATTGGTCTCCTGAAAACCACTGTTGCAGCTGGTGTCTGCTGAGTCAGGTGTTAGAACTGGGCCAGAATATCTCATGCTGTAGGTTGAGAAATACTTGAAACCAATCTTGCACTGAAAGTTAACTTTAATCCAGATTGCTTTCTTTTGTAAAAGTAGCTTTCTGAGGTCATGGAAATGGAAATAGGGGATTGAGAATGTCAGAGTCTGTATGCTTTTTGATATGTTAATTATCTTATGTTTCACTTAGCCACCAACTTCACACTGCTGTCCCCGTGGAAAGTTCTCCAAATTGAACTGCCTTTCATACGTAATCCATTTCATCTCTCAGAAACTAGCAGAAACAATATTCTCATCTTCAAGGAAAAAAAATGACAGCTCTTCTTGGTACAGATTTTCAAAGCAACTTTCTCACCTGGTGAATTACCATCTAACCTGAAGGTGTGTTTAGTCCGTTTTCATTAAAAACTTGGTTAGAACGTTATGCTGAGTCCTTAAAGGGTCCTGTTATTCTTAAGCCTCATCTTGGTTGTACCTCTTAGAACACTAGAAGCTGGAATATAGCAATGCAATTATAACGAGAAGGTAAATACCCTTGAACTTCCTCCTGCTTCCAGCTTCCTTTTTGTTTCTGTTCAGTTTACCATTTGCTCTTGTTGTTGGCGTAGCTGTTTCAAAATACCTTGTAGTCAGCACATACTTTCTCTGTCGTCAATAAGAAATATCACGTAAAAAAGGTAAGCAAGTCATTGGAATTCAGTGAAATGGGTTCAAGTTCAGAGAAACATACTATTTGTAAGTGAGGGAGACAGGCTAGCTTTGCTATACTGAAAAGCCCTTTCCTACTGTGATGCTGCCTTATTTAACTGCCTTACAAGAAGATGTTTTGAAGCTAAGAATAATGAAAGTAATGTCAGTATAGCTTAGAAGACTTTTAAAAATCAGTTATAACATCTTTCAGTGGTATGGTTACAGAACAGACCTGGGGGGGAGTGAATGATATACTATTACTGAATGGACCCCGCCTTGTGCTGCAGGGGTCCCCCACCCATACTAGGTTTAACTTGCCTGCCACCAGAGAAAAACATCTCTCAATGCCAGAGATTGGTGAAAAGGAAAGGGTTTATATATTTAAAGAGTTATACAAACTTAAGGGTAATGACTTAATGTCTTCACTGAGATCCCAAAGTCCTTTAGAATACCCACAAATGCACAGTCCTTTCTCCTCTTCTGCCCAGTCCGGGGTACTGTAGCTCAGAAAAAGAAATAGAAGTCCGTGGTTCTTCTCTGCCCAAGTTGCATAGTCCCAACCAGGCATGGCTGCTGTGCCTGGGTTTAAATCCCAGTACCAGTCTTCCTCTGCAGCCCCATTTACGACTCCTCCCACAATCAGTTACCTGCCAGCATTCTTGTGTTCATCCAGCTTTACTGGGCTGCCATAGTAAGTCCGGGCAGGCATGGCCCCATGGCATGGAACCAGTCATGTCCAAGCTCTTATACAGGCTCTGTAACCAGGGGGAATTGCCTCCTAGTTACATCATGGGTTGAAGTCACTTCCATCCTTCTGGCTCAAAGCATGGCCACAGCTGTTTAACATATCTGTGAAACCAGTTAAAGGTTATAGTATGTCCAACAACCATTCTAGAGGTTATCTGCAAAACTGTTGCTATTCAAAACAACTCTCGATGGCCCTGCTATATGCGTCCCATGCCCCAGCTCAGACTTCTGGGGGTGAGGGCATCCTATATATTTTTTTTTTCTAATATTTCCTGGACACCGAGTTCTGGACCCCATTACAAATCCTTATTTGCCCCCACCCTTGGCTGCACCCTGTTACAGTATGAATCTGAGAACAGCAGCATCCTGAAAAAGCAGGAGCATACTGCTGTCAGTATGGTTGCCAGGACCACAGGCGACTGTTGGAGTGTCTCATGTGGCCAGTCTGGACTGAGATAGACTGTCAGAGTGACATAAACATATGCTAGATTTAAAACACTAGGTTTGGAGAAAGAAGGTAAAATATATCACTAATATTATTTCATATTGAAATTATAGCAGTTTGGATATATTGAGTCAGAGTAGATATATTATTGAATTAATTTCACTTGTTCCTTTTTACTTCTTTTTTAATGTCATATATATAAGTTAAAGTTATACCCGTTGTTCACATTATGTGTTTACTGAGCCGGGCTGAAACACTGCCTGTGACCGTGGTTCTGGATCTTGAAGTCATATCTCAGGTGCTGTTCACTTGCCAATGAGGCATTTCCATTTTTGGAAAATTCACATTCAGGGATGCAAAGCCTTTGAGAGTTCCAGTGGATCAGAGGGCCTTGGGGTAGATAATGGCTTAGGTTCCTTTTCTGGATATTTGGGCTCACAGCGACTTTGTTGTGAAGTTTAAAGATGAAAAAATGAGGTCACGAGGTCACAATACAAAGGAGAACTCAGCAGTTTCTCGCTGCTGTCCGTGGGTGTGTTAGTTGTTGACCTTGTTCTCATGCTCAGAATCCATGTCAACATTGGTGAGCCTCTCTTTGAGGCAGTGTGCCCAGTAGGAATTCCAAAGGGCTATCACCTGAAGTGAAGTGCTCCTTTGGCATGCTGAAAATCATCCTTCTCACTAATGATCCCAAGAATATTGAGGAAAGTCTGTGTGCACTGTTGCCATTAGGAGACTGTGCGGAGCAGACCCAGGGCTGGGTCCTTCGTATCTGATGTTCCTTCTGTGTGCTGGGGAGGATCAGAAGCTCAGAACTATCAAGAGCTGTATTTCTTGTCCACAAAGAGCTTACTCATTCACCAGATATGGAGTGCTTACTATGGGCCACACACTGTTCTGAGACTGAAGGTAGCAGCAAGAAAGCTAAGATCCCGGCCTTTGGGGAGTTTTCATTCTGCTGTAGCCTGTAATTTAAAACACTCATTTGGAATGAACTTGTGAGCTGTCGGGGGAGGGGTGACTTGGGGAGTATGCAGCCCAACCCTTTTTTAAAAACAAGGATAAGTGTCATTTTGCATCTGTAATCTACTGTAGGGGGCTAGTGCATCGCCTCTCATAGAGTAGGCACCTTTTGTGTCTGCTCATTCATTCAATCGATATTTATTAAACACACTCTAAGCACTTTCTAAGTCTTGGTGATACATTGGTGAGCAAAAGAAAAATTATTGTTCTCCAGAGGTTAAATTCCACTGGGGATGGGTAATGCGGAGTCAGACAATGACCAAAAATATAAGTAGGTCAGTTAT
>PVKM010034378.1:0-15590 GCA_004027735.1 Carollia perspicillata
GGCACCATTTAAGTGTAGTTCAGTGGATTGAGTGCCGGCCTGTGGACCGAAAGGTTGCAGATTCGATTCCAAAAAGTCACCATTTAACCATGTCATTAACATCCTTAACTTCCAGGGGCAGAAAAAAAATTCATTATTACCACAGAAGACTTACTTTAAATATGGCATACAAAGTGGCTAACTTTACCAGGAAGATTAGATGATCAAAAAAAACCAAACATAATGTCACTAAGTATTTTTAGAAACTGGGTGTTTGTAAGGCTGGGATTCTGAGGATTTGCCCCAGAATTTAGAAGAGAGAGACTATCAGTGGCCTAGTAGAAGAAAATAAGTATCAATGAGAAAATGCTGGTATTTAGGGCCTCTACTTTGAAGTCTTCTTTGCAACTCAAGACACAACCTATTTGGAAGGAGAGCAGATGTAAAGAACAGAGTTTGCTGGATAGGACCACTACTGGAATAAAACCCTAAAATGTCTATGTAAAGTAGTCATATTTATCTCTACATTTGCTGGAGAGGAGTGGGGGAGAAGGAAGCAGTGTCTATGCATGTGTGTAGATGAAAATATGATCATTTCACCAGTCAGAAGTTCCTTCTTGATATGCTGCTTGAAATGAGGAAAACAAGGCCCTCAGAAGCCCAGCATGGAAGAAGATGGTGAACAGAAAGAGAAAGCTAAATTACCGTATTTAAGAAATATTAGCGGGTAGCAGAAAGCAGAGAAATGAAAGGCAAGAAAAAGGTAAGAGAGAAGAAAGGATACGTTAGGCCATTTGTAGGTCATAATGTATGGAGAAAGTCATCCAAGGACAAATTCAGAGTAGGCAAATATGTATTTTAAGAACAGGCTGTTGAACATTTGAATCTAAATTTCTCTGAGGCAAACATCCTCAAACTCCCTGAAAGGCAATGCCCTGTGTGAGCTGTGTGGAGGGAAACTATATAGAGAGGGTTGATTTCCAACTCTGAGAGAAGAAAAGAGAATAGCAATGAGAAGAGACAATATTGAGAATCCTTTAACCAAATCAATCATAAAATTCTCAATGGAATTCCCATGGGAATAAAAGCTCTAAGTAATTTTATTAGAATCTCAAAAGTCAAGGTGACCTCACTTGATAAATTACTTCTCAAACCATTATCACAAAGCCCTCAGTAACATGGCCAAGTGAAGACTCCCAGGAGAAATGTGAATGATATCCCAACTCGACACTGGTATGAAGACCTGCAGAATTTTGTTAAATCTATTTTCTTAACATAAGTATCACCACCTGTGAAGGATTCACACGATTTTCACAGTACTGGCAGTATGAGTACTGGGTGGCACTGAAATTTTGTAGGTATTTCAAAGCATTCTAATCCTTTGGTAAATATCCATGTAAGGAAATCAAGAAGTAGAAGCTTAAGTTTACTAACACCAGAGGGCAACTTTATCAGGGTGACATTTTATAGAACCCCGAAAGGAAATCACCTAGTGGTATCTTGAAAAGAAAAATAGCACTATCTCCTTCTCCAATCAATAACACAAAATAGACTTGAACAATAACCCAGCATTTCTCTGACTGCTGGAAAGAAATCAAAGACTAAGAAAACTTAACTGTTAAACTTATTAGGAATTAAGAAGAGGCACAGGGAAGAGAAGTTAAAAAAAAAATAAGTCTGAACTGCACTTCTTCAGGGGCTCCAAGCAAGGCAAGCAATGGGCCTCCCATACACATTTCGGGAGCTGAATGGATTTTCAAAGGAGAGAAAATATCACCCCAAATGAAAAGTTAACACATCTATTGACCACACTCTTATCCCATATTTCACAACATAATGGTAATCTTACTAAATTCTGTGAAATCCTATTATAGATCATTTAGCATTTAAAGCAGCCAGGCGTCTGTGTTGGAATAAATTTTGGCAGGGGAGGGGTGGGGTGGAGTGTATAAAATTCTATGCGTGGTCTGAACTTCACACACTATAGAAGTAAACTCTGCCTTCCCTCGACTGCTCTCAACTTGCAACCCATGGAGCGGAATCCTACCCTATTGGTCACTCAGGGGAGACTCACACAGAGCCTACCCTTTCTCCCCCACCTGCTAACCGAGGTGGGAAAGGCCTCCAAGTATATATGTGTGCTTAAGGGAATGGCCATGCTCATGGTACAGATATGAATACACATAGGGATACATATGAATGTATATGGGAATACATATATAAATATGTACATGAATATGTATACAAACATGAATATGGATAGGTATATGTCTAAATCATGGCCCACAAATCTGTCGTCTTCAAAGTGCAGAAAGATTTTTCTTTATCTAGTAAGGCTGATTTACTTCCTGGTCTTCTTCCCCAGCTACTCTTTCTTCTCCCCCTCACTAAATCTACTGGCTTCCTTCTCTACATTCCTTTCCTTGGCGTTAAATCAACATCTCCAGCCCGAACACCTTCCCAACCTCATGTTCAATGTGTATTTCATCACCTTCCAGAAAGACTCTGCCTGCACTTAAAATGATATCCAAACTTCAGCTCGTCGCTTCCCAGCCTGCCCTCCCCCCTGTTCTGGCAACGAGTGCTGGGAACACCACCCTAATTCTCCCACCATCTATCTCTTTCACAGAAAGTCCAGCCCATGAAATGCCAAGATTTGTTACCCCTCCACCATTGCCTTTCCAATCCTTTCAACTACCCCACTGAAGTCTCTGACTGCAGCTCTTCAGAAACAGCAATTTCCTGTAATTGGGGCTCCTTACTATGTTCTATGAAATAATGACAGATGAACTACCCTGGAGCCCAGTTTTGACCAGAAGACTCCTGTGCGCATAAAAACCTTGGTCACACCTATTGGCTGTGGAGTCGGAATCTTCAAAAGGCTGGTACTTGTGTCACAAAGACAATTTGAAATCATATTCCATGTCACCACTTTGTGCCAGTAGTAAGGTCACACACCCATTCCAAGACTCAATTTCCTCATCTGTATGGTAATCTCTGGAAAATGCCAGTACCCCCTTACTTGAATGTTATAAGGAATAAAATGCTCTGCTATAGACCTTGCCCATAGCAAATGTTCTCTGCTATTATTAATATTAATTAATATTACTGAAAAAATTCCTTGCTTTGCAACCTTAATTTAAAGTTCTCTGTAGTCATGTCAGGTATCTTTCCGATTCATTTTCTCTCTCCCCCTTTATGAACTCTAAGTCCCAGCCAAAGGGAATTATTCATTGTTCTCAAGTATCAAGCTTTTTGTTCTTTGTTGCGTATTCACTCTGTTCCCATGAGCCAGAAAACCATCTCTCTTTTCCTAACCTAAATATCTGAAGTTTACATCTTCAGCAAGCTGTAGCTTAAATTCTCCACAGGGGTAAAAAAAAAAAATCTCACTTCTCTTAACACTTTATTCTTAAGATAGCATTTGAGTATGAACTTTTGTTTTTGCAAAATTGCCTACAGCAATTTTAAACATATATTGAACTCTCAGTTCCCTAGCGGTGAAAAGGGGTAGGGGGTACAGGAGACACACGGTCACCTCGTGTGCATCATGGAGATCCACACAGTTCCCATAACACCAAGGTCCAAGATGGCTTACGAACTGGTAGGAGTTAGTAAACATATCACTTTTTTGGTTAATTTAATATTGATATATTTGGAACAATTAACGATTACATATCTAAAATTGTATTTCTTTTCCCATTATAAGGATTTCAGATGCTTTAATAAACCATGTTAAGAACAAGTTTTAGCTGTCAGTGAACCTTCTTCATACCTAAATGACAACTTCATATGACTTGAAATTTGTCTCCTGGAATTCATAATGTTTATTCCACAGAGATGTACAAACACTTAGAGTGGAGTATGAACAAATGTAGACCAATTCTTAAAAGTGATATCTGCATCTGTGATTATTACATATGAAAAGTTCAATAACCACACCATGTCACCTCCAAATGGTATTCATTAAGGACCCAGATCCTCATGCTGCAGGATAGAAACAAAGACACTTCAATCCAGCTGCTATTTATTTCAATATCTAATGTTGTTAGAGAATGGTACTTCTCTGTTATTGAAAGTGTATACCTATCAAAACAAAAAACTGACTTGGTGACAGTCAGAGGTTTGTAATGCCAATAGCAAAACAATGCCAGAACACAGAGTAAAAAGAAAAATTCTGTCAATTTTTCCACCTTAAAGTCGGTTTCTATACATTTTCTACATATCCAGCCAATTCAAGTGGATGGAAAGTAAAAACCCTTTGTTGTAAAGTAGCCAAAACAGCCAGTGGGTTTCCTTTTCTAACTTTATTTTTTGAATGTCCTGTAGACTCATTGTAAATCATTTCCAATGTAATTCTGCTTCCCAATTTTAACTGCCAGTCTTATTTAGAGAATTGCCTCTATATTTAACAGATTCCACATCCATTCTGAGGAGCTAGTAAGCTAAAAAAGAGGGTGTTGTTCTAAAATGCATCCTTCAACTGCCTGACTTTTCAAGCAGCTTAAATTTTAAATATCCCAATCAACTTACCTAGCAGTGATTTGAAAACTGTATATATGACTTTCAAGTAATAAAGAAAATCACAGTTCAGTGCAGGTTCGACAGTTTTCACTTCTGGGTTTCAGGTGAAATGCTATGTGTATTCTCTAAACCTACCCTTAACATACACCGTTTCACCAACAACAGAAAAACGTAAGTGTTCAACACAACTGCATGTTTTCTTTTTATGTGAAGTAAGATACACACTGTAATGTAATACTGATATTTTTTAACCTATAGATTATTGAGCCTTTCATTAACATTAAAAGTTAAATAAAGTTTCCCAAAGCACAAGAGTCCTCCAGGGAAGAAAGAGAAGAAGAAAAAACTGCCATGGCAGTTACAACAAATTAACAACATATAATAAAAATGCCATAAACATGTGGCATACATAACAAATCTAATCAAGTCTGCAAGGCGGGCAGATAAAAATGATTAACTGCCACTATCCTTGAAAAGAAAAAATTTGTCCCCTGTTATTCATCAGAGCTAATGTTCTGACCCTAAATCTAATATGTAAACGAAATGATTTTTATAGTAACATAGTGTACCAAGTAGAATGCACTTTTCACTTCCTATTTTCTTTTCTGAGAAAATTAGGAAAACAAATATGTTAGAGCCACTTTTTAATTAAAGGTGTGGCTTTGGGAAACACTAAGAAAGGTTCTCAGAATCCCCGTCTCAATCAATAGAAAAAGAAGTAACAACAATAAGGCTGCTATTCTCTGTCACTGATGGAGCAAACGGCAGAAGCACCACTTATCCTGAAGCACCTTGGAGCTCCTCTCTTAACGGTCCCCTGCATTCGTCTCCTCTGCTGTTCAGAAGGCCTCCATGCAGTGAGGGATATATGCTAAGTCTCCAAGATGTAGACGCACACTTTCCCAGAAGGAAGGCTAGAAAAACTGAAGCCTGCCTAAAAGGTAGCTTCTGTGGCATAACAAAGGCCCGGATGACTTCCACGACGGGCACGACTTCCCTTTGACAAAGACTATCACCTTGACAGGTAACAGGTGTGAGGCTGCTTTGCTCTCACAGTTAAGATTCTCCAGACAGAACTGCTGTGACAGGTACGGAGGATTAACACACTGACATATAAAAAAATAAAAACTAAAATGTCTTTCTTTTAAAGCTGAAGAGGTTCAAATGAACAAACTCCTTGTTCCTCACAGGAAAAACAAAGAGCTTTCAGAAACATCTCCTCTGAGAGGTGTAATAGAATATGAGTAAATTATAACAATTAAAAACCATTAAAGATAGGGTAATTGAGAATACCTGTTTCGGTAACAATGACTTTCTTGAATTCCTTGGTACAGAGGGTCTATTTTTAATTACTCTTTTTGCAAAAACTTGCATAATTTAATAATAATTGTGATTTTTAATTTTTATATATCCACAAGAACATAAAGTAAAAACCATAAATTATATACTGACTCTAGCTGTTAAATGTTGGCATTTTTTCTTTTCAAAAAAGTTCAAAAATCTGTTTCCTTAAACCAAGGAAATGTGGGAAAGGCCATCCTGCCAGTGGAGCCTCAGCAGCAGAAAGCTCTGCTGCGGTTTCTTGCCGAGGCAGCAAACTCCACCGAAAGAGAAGTTGCTGCCAACTCAAATACTGTTTGCTTTCACACCCAAGAACAAACTGTGTGCATGGCGAAGCCATTGAAGGGCTGAAGCAGCTGCAGAGGACGGAAGGAAGGTAACAGGAGTATCAGAGCTACTGTAAACTGGTTCTCCTTTCCCATCAGCAAGTTAGCATCCCAGAAAATACCGCTGCCTTCTCCTGTGTCCCAGCAGCCCAAGTCGGTACGTGCTGTAATTGTAAACCACCTTTTGCCAAGTCTACAAGCCAAGAGAGCTTTCAGAAAAAGAAGATGAAAATATCACCCAGAAAAATGAAACACATACTCCTTCAGTGAGGTTCTAAGGTCCAGTGAGATCCAGGTTTACATAGAGTTAATGAGAAATTTACAGATACCGGTAAAACAGGCAACCACTTTCTCTATAAACAGGCAACGCAGAGGAAGAGTTCACTGCAGGCTTGTAAACCAAAGGCACAAAAGCTCTGCCAAAGCAAATAGCACTACTGCAAGGTTTCTACTGTTCCAGAGACCCTCCAAGTTGCCTTTGTAAACCCCGTGGAAGGATGTCACTAAGGGTGCACCACAGAAGTCAAGAATTCTAAAGGAAAACAACCCAAGTCTCGAAAAGCAACAGATTTTTTCCACGGTGCCTTTTCTTTCTAGTTTCAAGTAAACTAAGGCTGACTTCTTGCTGGGATGGCACCACCATTTAAGCGCCGCATTAAAAATAAGAATTTTTCCTTTCCTTTGCCCATACTGCTTTGAATAATAGTTTAAATTATTGGGTAATGGTTAATATGGTCAATGTCATCTTACGTATATTTTACCACAATAAAAAAAAAATTTCTGTGCAGCGCCATGGAGTGGGGAAGTAAAGAACTAAGCTATAAATTCTGGAATTCTGCCTCCCACTGCCTGGTATTCTGTACATCAGAATCAAACAAAGTTAATCATTTTAAGGAAGAATCCTTTTCAAGGCAGAAATCATACTATGTCTTCCAAAACCCCTAATGCAACTAGTCCCCCTTTGCTCTAGCACAGTTACAGAAAACAGCTCACAAAAATGTCATGGTCACAAAACATGGATATGCAGGATATGATGAATCTGAAGGAATGGAAGATCTAAATATTCTCCACCCATAATAATAAAGTTTATTTCACTTAGGGCAAAAATATCACACATTTCCAATTCCAGATTGGACCTAGTAAGGTTTCAACAGTAAGAATCAACTTTAGTGACTTCCTCTGGTTTAAAATTAGAAACCTTTTCTTATTGTCTTAACCGCCCATGCTACTGCCCCCACCACAAAAAGTTTGATGGTTAGGACATAGGCTGAAATAATCTGTCCAACGAAACAAAGGCCACCTTTCTTCTTGGATAAAAAGAAGTGTAAGAATTTGCCAACTGTTCCCCCAAAACATAACCCTATAGCAAACTCTCCTTGCCTCCAAAGTGATTGATGTGCTGTCGTTCCCTTCTTTCATCACTCCCTACCTTGTCTGGTTGTTGGTGAGCACCAGGAAGCCACAGGCAGACACATGGTCTTTTTCTTATGTGAGCCTCAATTCTCCAATGCCAGGTTGCTGCCAATGTCCTTGCAGCCAATGGTAAACAGGCCACAGGGTTCACGTTAACTGCAGAGCATTACCACACTGAACATCTGGTCATGAATGAACGGATTGCCCACTAACTCTCAGCATTGGGCAGCTGATGAAAAATTCAACATTTTCCTTGTTGGCACAGTTGTTTTGTAGAATTCTCTAGAGCTTCCTGAATTATATTAAGAAAACTTCACTGCAGCAATCTATATCTGTGACAACAGCTGGTGTTGAAAAGGATCTGCTGCTCTCTCTCTGTGCTGCGGGACCTCATGTTGGATCAGGACAGTTTACTACATTTGTCCTTGAAAACTCAGCCTTGGCTTTGAGGAACTGTGTAATGTAAACGGTAGGAAGGGCAGCTCCCAGGTGCTGGACTCCATACAAACGAATCTCTTAATCAGGGTAAAAAAAAAAATCTATTCCCAGCTAGGACTTTACTCAGAACTTCTCTTAAAAAATATACGCAAACAGTCATCAAACTACTTTTGGGCTCGGAAATCGGATTGGTCCAGAAAATGTAGAACTTGACATTTTCTGAAGATTGTCGGTATGAAACACTCCCTAGTCCTTTATAAAACCCAATGACATACAATGTTGTCTAAATACTGGTTTTTCACCACATGAAGGATTTTAAACTTAGCCAAGTAATCTACTAACCCTAAGGGTGACGAAAACAAGCAAATAAAATGTGAGATGGTATAGTATGCTCAGCACTGGAAGCAGTCACACTGAAACAGGGGTCTGCTGGTGCTTAAGAAGTTCTCTAAAAATATAATGGCCTTCAAGATAATTAACTTGTTAGTGGATATATGTGATATATTATTATTCCTTTTTGTTAAAAAAAAAGGAAGTGGTAAACTTAAGTTAAGCTAAATTTAGGCTATTATCTATGCAGCATAAATTTCACTTCTGTGTATAAATGCTAACTTGCATATTTCTCCATGGTAACTAAACTATGATTAAAACAACAGTGAAACCAGCCTTTTTTAAAGCCACCTTTTTAACTAGGAACAACCTAATTTACAGAAATACTTAAACTCTGGAAATTTCATGGGCATCTATATCACACTTTTCCCAATAGAAAGCTCACTTTTCCATGGCATATAATTGCAATGTACTTGGCCCAGGTCGTAATCATTCTTTTTTTAACTAGTGTAATTTTTTTCTTATGTTGTTCACTCTAACATAAGTGGTATTTAAGATTATAAAGACTAAGATTCTAATAATTCTTTCCAAAAACGAAGTTATTCTACTGCTTGGAAGGAACTGATTTACCTAGAAAGTATCTTCATTTTACAAAAAGAACTAATGAAAGAAGTGAGAAAATTCCAAAGTGAAATGAGATGGCAAGCCACATTCAAATTAATTTTTTTATTGAGATGGTCTTGTAATTTACTAATGAAGAAATGGCTATTTTACTGGTGAAATTAAAGAAATAATTATAATATGTCTAAGAATAGTAAAAATGTAGCTATAAGCAGTATTTTCTTATTGAATTATAAAACATAAAAGTAGATTTGAATGTGAATCATTTTGAAACCTTACAATTAGGTTTAGAATTTAAATACTGAAAACCCCTTGAAGTCAAAACATAATCATAATAGGTCAGGTTTGGTGTGAAAATCATGACTCATATTCATGACACATATTCAGAAATGCCTCATATTAAAACTTTATTATAATCAAAAATTGATCCTCAGGGTTTTGTGTGTGTGTGTGTTTTGTCTCCTGGTCTTTACATGATGTAATGTCTAAAGCCACATTTCACACTGTTAAGTAATGATGGCTGCATAAGAACTTGTGATTGAAAAAAACTCATAAAATGTCACAATTTATAATTTTATGTATACTTGTCTCTCTAATAACACATACATTTGCACAGTGGATGTTAATTAGCTAACAATGGTATTACTATATTATCTATAAAACCTGCCTTTAAAACCAAATTCTGTTAAAAATAGTCTTTTCAAGCTGACATAGTCCATTTCCAGGGTCATATTTAAAATAATTAGCACCATTGCTAGTAACTGTTCTAATAAACCTAAAAAATGATTTCTAAGCACAATTCTGTAAACTTTAATAATAAAAGTCTTCCAGTAACCTGAGATAACCTTTCCAAGGGGCATCAATGAAATCAAAGAAGTATAAGATTTTAAAATTCAGATTCCTTGGGGCCCCATACACAGCTCCTGAAAACTAATCTTGGAGAACTGGACTGACGGAATCTATTACCTAATCTGATTCTCTGACACATACAACCGTCCTGCTGGGCAGAACAACAGATTCTGAGGAGTGGCAGAAGAGTCAAAAGCCACCTCCTGTATCAAAAATGTCAACTACTGTAGGCCAAATTTCCATAAGCATTATCAGCTCCCCCAAACCAGCATGTGAATTGCTCTTATCCACAAACCCAATCCAAGGCAGTTCTTTTGGAGGTGCAGGATTTATGTCTTATAAGAACTATTGTGAATCCTCTTTAAAAATAAGTCTTCTAAACAATTAACCCTTGTTTTTAAGCTTTTCTATATTTCAAGTCAATCCAGCTGAGATAAGAAATCTAGGAGACAGAATTCCATAAGTGGTGGTGATTTCTAACATCCCAGACTTTGAAAAAGGTCAAACAGCTGTATCTGAGAGTGTGAACCCAGTTCCTGGAAACCATTTAAGGAATGGAGTAACCATATCCATCATGAATTTATCCACTAGGTTTCTCCATAAGTAATATAAAATCTCTTTAATGGATAGAAAAATGCACTTTTTTATAATTAAGAGTATCAGGTATTTTAGTAGGTAGAAGGATTATCAATATTAATAGCTCCCTAATATGTATAAGTGATTTTGCATTTATCAAATAGTTGCCACAAGCACTAAGTCGTTTCATCAGTATACCAACCTGTACCAAAGCCACTATCAATCTCATAAATAAAAAGATTCATCAGGAAAGCTAAACAGCAGGTCCCCGTAGATTTGAGACTTGTCCTGGGACTCTGATTCTAGTGCTCCTTTCAGCGTTATGCTTCTGGACTAGAGAACTGAAGGATAAATCCAGGTACAAGCATTCATTTCTCCACAGCCCCCACCCCCTAGTTAATACCTGCAGACTACTTTACTGATTATTTAACTGAAAGATTCCTGGTTTCATCTGACCTTGAAAATACAAGCTAGAAAAAGAGCCCAGGAATCACATGACCCTGACTTATGGGGTCCAGGTCAGGCCCCAACTAATTCCTCTGTCCAATTAATTTCCCTTCTCCATCTTGCACACCTCATTCCTACTCTCTTTTCTGTTCCTAGACCCACAGAGCTCACAGTACCTTCCAGTGTGAGCACTGTATGTCCCTAAGTCTGGAATGCTTACAGCCAACTTTCTCCTGGCTGCCTCCCCCTTGCCATTCAGACCTCAGTTCAAATGTCACCTTCTCAGCCTTCCCTGGCTACCTCGTCTAAAGTGGCCTGGAGGCACTCTTCTTCCATTACCTGTTTTATTTCTCTTCATAGCACTCTGTCTCATACTGTTCTTTGCTGTGCTGGATATCCATGCCCTACTAGGATACCAGTCATATAACAACAAGGTTCCCCGTGATGTTGTGAGCAATGATACTCCATATCTTACACCACTACATGGCACGCGTAGAGTCTTTAACAAGTACTTCTCAGGTAAATAAATGAATCATACCTTGCATCATCAGTCTCCAGTAACGTGTCATCCCTCCCCAAGAACATGAGTCCCTTCAATATGGTCAATTCTGTTCAAGTTTCCTGTATAAATGGGGGGAGGGGTTCTATTTATGAAATACTTGGCTGCTTCTGCAGAAGAGATATTAATTCCTTTAATGATATACTGACATCTTTGGACTGGGAAACAGAGATAGGTTTCAGACTACGGAGTTTGGGTATACAAATCCTTCCCATGTTAATTAAACATTTCACATATAGGAAGAAAACTAGAGGACAGGGAGCAGTTCAGAGGAGGAGTGAGCAGAGCTGCCGAGCCTTCTGTTGAACTCTGGCACCTTGAACACTGGTGCCAGGTGACAAGGAACTTTAAATGCTGGCACATTAGAGTATGGAAGCACAGTGAGAATCCTGATACTTCCATGGAGCAATAGCCACAAGAGCAGGTGCACCCAGAAATGTGGTACCCAATGACTGCAATACACCTCACAGTGACTGAGCTCATCTAAGTAAAGTGCCTGGGAGCTCGGTCCACACACACTCCCTCTCACTTGGTTCCCACCGCAAGCCTGAGAGGCAGGCACAACATCATCCTGTCCTTTCTGGAAATGAGGAAACTGGGCCTGGAAAGTTTATAGCAACTTGCTCATTGCAGAGCCAGGATTTGAACACAGTCTGAGTCACAGCCAAAGCTCTTATCCTATAAGTTTATGTCCTGTGAGGACAGGCTTCCCAACAAGTACTCAATAAAGCATTTAGGAGTCATGATCAGGGAAGATCAGGCCCAAGGCAATCTAGCTTCCAAGTAACACAAATTCTGGCAAGGTCAGGAAAGTCAGCAATTGAAAAGTCACATGATTACAATGACAGAAAGAACACACACTTATGGATTGGACCATCTATGTAATTTCTGGGACCCCTTGTTCAAAATTTTGGAGAACTTCAAGGTGCTGACAGCACAGCACTAATGGAAGGCAGGGCCCTCTGAGCACAATGCCCCCCTGAGGCTGCACAGGTGTCCTGCCATGAAGGCAGCCCTGCTTCTAAGTGTTTTATTTCTTTGAAACTTCAATCCCTGCATTTCAATTTTACCCATCTCTTTCTAAGGTTCAATATATAAGTAATAAAGAACACATACATTTTAAATGGAAGAGGTAGACTCAAGAGGGGAGAAAGCATGTGCATTTTTCTGATTTTATTCTTTAACTGTCTATGGGTTGGGTATGAGCCAAAAAGTGAGCAGTTCCTAGAACTGCACGATGAGCGCTCAAAGCCAAAGTCGGTTTGGAAGGGACCAGACCTAGCTGGATTCTAAGGCTCCAAACTGGAAATTAGGGGATGGCAAGAGAGTCACCTAAACTGCTGCATTAATTAGATGGACAATTATTTATCATTTAGGAAAGTTTTATGTGGGTGGAGAAGTGCTCTCCAAATGACAGTCTGAATGTAGGCTATTATCCATGTAGTTCATTTGACTCAATCTACAAATACTTCTCGAATGTTCTGTATGTCACAGATAATATGACAGGCCTAGGCACACAATTTCTGCCTCTGTGGAACTAACAGATGGGCCACAGGGGTATAAACATTAAAATAATAGTACAAACACACATGTAATCTCAGAAAGGATGATAAGACCCTGGTCAGGCAGCTCAGTTGGTTAGAGCATCATCCTGATATGCCAAGGTTATAGGTTCAATCCCCAGTGAGGACATATGTAAGAATCAATTTTGCAACCAATGAATGCATAAATAAGTAGAACAAATTGATATGTCTCTCCCTCCCCCCCTCTCAAATCAATCAATAAATAGACATTTTAAAAAGAATGCCCTGGCTGGGTGGCTCAGTTGATTGGAGCATCATCACACACACCAAAATGTTGCAGATTTGATCCCCAGTCAGGGCACGTACAGGAGGCAACTGATCAAAGTTTCTCACATCAATGTCTCTCCCTCCCTCCCTCTCTCTCTTTCTCCACCCCTTCCTCTCTCTCTAAAATCAATAAACATATCCTGAGGTTAGAATTTAAAAAAAACTTTTTTAAAAAAAAAAAGAAAGGACGGTAAATTGACCAGAGGCATCAAGTCTCTAAAATTTGAGAAGAAGGGAGGAGGAGACGACAAAGCAGGTGAGGGTATTATTATGAAGAGCCCAGCAAAGCTTTCACTGGCCTCACAGACTTCACCTAAAACTTCTAGGTCTTCAACTTATACTATGGAATTTTTCTGTCCACCCTGAAAGGGACAGGATAGCTCCTATGTCTGTTATATTTTTGGGTTCCATGCTATACAGACCCAATCCTGCAGTTTAGTTCTCCTCTATATAAAATTTTCCAGGAAAGTGAAGGAAGAAGATAAAGGAGACAGAGGGAGTGAGGAGGAGAGAGGGAGAAAAAGATACCTACTTCTGACCACAGAATGGCTTTAAGATTTAAGCATTTTCTTTTTTGTTTCTTTCTTCCTTCCTTCCTTCCTCTTAAAGTTGAAAAACACTCTTCGAACCACTCATAGCTTCTATCACTCCAGGGTCTTAACATTATTTTAACAGAGCTTTGCCTGTGCAAATACTACAAAAACCAGAAATTGTGCCTCTTCCTTAAAAGCACCTACCTAACCTGACTGTATATATGTCAAGTCTGAGTGTGCAATATGTATGTCAACAGTGCTTAAGTAATGCCTTGCTTCCACTTGCTTCTGATTTCTTTGAATTCTCATATTAACTTCTCTCTTTCTTTTTTAACAGTGCTGGGATTTTCCCTCTTTGAAACTTGACAGAAATGTAAGATATTTCAGTTTTGTTATGAAGCACTAAGCAAACTGAAAATATCACCAGCACTTTAGTCTCATTAGTTTCCTTTAAACACCTACTTTGCTGGTATGAGCTAATGTGAACCTTTCTCACCCTGTTTAAATTCCAACATAAAATCTGTACACAACAATAAAACATGTGGCTCATTTGTCATGCTTGCATGAGCATCGTGGTGTCACTCACACCAAGATGCACAGGCTGGGTGTGTGTGGCAATTCTGCTCTGATTCTGAAATACTCAGTTGAGCCTTCTGTAGATAAGCTTTTAACAACCACATCTGGCCACTAATAAATCACTGCACTTTGTCTTCCTGCCAAAACTCCTCCTTTATCTAACTTACATCTGCATGAGGACACAGGAAATCACACATTATGGTGGTGAAAAACAATTTTAATTATGTCATTAATAGCCATTTAATGTACAAAGGTGCTCAAAAAGGAAATCGAATGCACAATAAGAAACACAGTAATACACTGATCACAGGTCTAATCCACTTTTACTTCATGAGTGTAAAAAGCTGGCCTACTTCTTGGGCACAGCAGGCAGTAATGCCATACCACTTTACGAACTATGCAGCTATTTTATTACCCGATCTACCTAAATATAAAGAGCATTTAATAGCTTGATTCAGACATAAATTTTATTTGTGATGCCTTGCAGATTATATTTATTTTTCAACTTTTTGTGGAAGTAACTTTTTTTGCTAGGACAGAAACTCAAATTATTTGGGTTCAGACAATTGAACAACCATATATGTGTGCATGTGTACACATATATAAGTATACATTTTGGTATATGTATGTGCAGGGCGTGTGTGTGTGTGTGTGTATGCATACACATTCCTACAGGAGTCAAACATCTGATAAGAACTCGAAGTATTAAAGAGAAAGACTACAGAACAGAGATTCAAGAAAATGGGTCAATCAAGGGTTTAATCTCCAAAATATACAAAGAACTTACACGACTCCACTCCAAGAAGACAAGCAACCCAATTAAAAAATGGGCAAAGGACTTGGACAGGCATTTCTCCAAGGAGGACATACAGAAGGTCCACAGACACATGAAAAGATGCTCAATATCACTAGCCATCAGAGAAATGCAAATTAAAACCAAAATGAGATACCACTTTACACTGGTAAGAATGGTCATCATAAACAAAGCAACAAACAACAAGTGTTGGAGAGGTTGTGGAGAAAAGGGGACCCTAGTTCACTGTTGGTGGGATTGCAGACTGGTATAACCACTATGAAAAACAGTATGGAATTTTCTTAGAAAACTAAAAATGGAACTGCCTTTTGACCCAGCAATTCCACTGCTAGGATTATATCCTAAGAACCCTGAAACACCATTCCAAAACAACCTGTGCACCCCAATATTCATAGCAGCACAATTTACAATAGC
>PVKM010034379.1:0-15570 GCA_004027735.1 Carollia perspicillata
TTCTTCCTCAGCAACACGTGTGCTCTCCCAGAACCTCACACTCAGAGGGAGAGTTGCGTATTAGCTGTGGGAAACGGGAGCCCACTCTCCAACTGCAGAATCAAAACCATTAGAAATAAACAAAATCAAAGGTTAAGTGGCACCGGAGAGAGGACTTAGAAAAAAGGGAAAGTCAGGGTGGAGTCAGATTGATTGGAGACTCGAGATCAAATCGACCCTTGAAGATTGGTTAGAATTTTCAAATTCACTCTCTAAATAGAACTTTGAGTCTGCTCCTTAGAACCCAGATCTGAGGATGAGAAGCGGTTGTAACTAAAATGCTGTTTGGATCTTTTTGCCCAGGGGTCTGTCCTCCAGCCTCAGCAGATGAGACTTTTGAGCATCATCTTCAGCGACTGAGAAAACTCATTAAAAAACGCTCTGAGCTGTATGAAGCTGAAGAGAGAGCCCTCAGAGTTATGCTGGAAGGAGAACAGGAGGAAGAGAGGAAAAGAGAACTGGAGAAGAAACAGAGGAAAGAAAAAGAGAAAATTTTACAGCAGAAGCATGAAATCGAGTCCAAGTTATTTGGGAATCCAGGTAAGTTCCTCTGTCACCAGTGGAGAAAAGGAAAATACTAGATTGACTTTCTCCTCGTGGGTGACCTCACCCTAAGCTAAGCAGTGGTGTGCAGCAGTGACACCTTCAGGATCTGAAATTCCAAACTGTATCCTGGAAATCACAGATAAAGACGAAACACATTTGGTCATATTGTCAGCGAAGACCCAGTTATCTTGCCTTACGAAATAGATTCTAAATAGGAAGCAGGATGATGTGGAACTGTGCCTTCTCTTTTGCAGATGAGTTCCCACTCACTCACCTCTTGCAGCCTTTCCGACAGTACTACCTCCAGGCTGAGCACTCCCTGCCGGCGCTCATCCAGATAAGGTTAGAGGGGCCTCTCCATGACGCTGTGTCTGCTTTTTTCAAGTTTCCTTTGGGTTTATATAAAGTTTCCAAGTTTTAGGGGTGCCACAAACATCTTGTTTAGTCTTATTTCATCCTGGAAATGCATATAGATGTCCCTATTTTAACAGGTGAAGAAACAATCTCAGGTTGTGAGCCGCCCTTTTGTATTCTCCCAGGCTGTGCCGTTAGTTGACTCAGAGCATTTTTCTTTTTCTAGTTCCCTTTTGCTGCTAAATAGACCCTCCCCGTAGACTTGCCCGTGGAGCCTGTTTAAGACCCGTGCTGCTGACCTATGAGTTCTTTCAGGTCAGAGTCAGGAGACCTAGGAACGAGAGTCTCATCTTCACATGCAGTTACTGAGGAGCTAAACTTTGCAGCTCTCTGGGTTCACTTTCCTCACCTGTAAAATGAAAATGGTGGACTAGAATGTGGCCTTCAGGCTTCGGCAGTAATACTCTGTCCGAATGCAGCCTTTGGACAGATCAGTTTATGGAGAGGTTAGAGTGAATGAATGGGTCCTACAGGCAGCGTGAGTCTGTTACTGACGGGAAGCACTGTGTTGTTTCTAGGCATCTCCTCAAGGCATCTGCTTGGGGCTTAAGGGTCTTCAAATCCTAGTTTGAAAATCACTGACCTAAGTGCTCTCTGAGGTTCCTTCTAAAGCTCCCACAGTGCTCTTTTGCATACAAGTTTGTGTTTTGGGAAAAGGGTATGTATTTCTGGCTAATACGCAGGTTTTAGCTTTTAAATGTAAGTGCATTGAGTCTGTGGCGCTCACAGCAGCTGTGTTCTGTAAACCCAAACACCGAAGCAGAGGGCTCCGAACTGCTGCTCCCGACGGACACGCAGGGTGAGGTTCTCCTGAGCCTCTGGCCACGACATTTTCGTCAACCGATGAACACATAACACTATTTTAGGTGGATTTTTTAAAAGATTACTTGTTTATTTTTAGAGAGAGGGGAAGGGAGGGAGAAAGAGGGAGAGAAACACTGACGTGAGAGAGAAACATCCATCGGTTGCCTCTCACACGGCCCCATCCGGGGACCTGGCCTGCAACCCAGGCATGCGCCCTGACTGGGAGTCAAACCAGCGATCTTATGGTTCACAGGCCAGTGCTCAGTCCACTGAGCCACACCAGCCAGGGTCACGTATGTATTTTTAGAGACACCTCATTTAACATATCTTGCTGATTGATTGACCTCGAACTCAGCTAACAGCATAACTTATGCCTGAACGTAGCTTATCTAACATCTGTTCATTCTCTGTAAGGCATATCACAGCCTTCTCGAGCCAGCTAGCACTTCAGTCCTATACTCGGGGGGCATTTTAAATAGCAAAATCACCAATAAAAAGCACAAAATGCAAAAAAACACTTGGCACTAAACAGACTGCAAAAAGGACACTGGTTTACAATACGAGAGCTAAAAACAAGACAGCAGAGTGTCTCCTTGTCTGGCCTCAGTAGGAACATGCCTGTCGGTGACTCAGGCTTTACACTGCTCTGTGCCTATTGGCAAGTGACCGCAGAAGCTCCACGAGTAATGACTTTGGGGTCACAACTAAATCTGAGTGAATAGGCACATGTGTGAATATGGAATCTGCAAATAATAAGGATTGCCTGTGTATCAATTATTTGGTTGTCTGTAAGATTGTAAGTTCTTTGGAGTTTTTTCCCTTTTATATGCATCTTTAAGAATTACAGTCTTTTGCATAATGCCTAGTAATCTAATTCTTTTCGTGGACTAGTATGTCAATTATTCATTGAAATGTAAGTCCCGAAATAGAATACTTAGTTGCTGAACGTCTTTCTTGGACTAAAATAGAAATAAATAGTTGTTCTACAATGTTCTTATTAAGGCATGATTGGGATCAGTACCTGGTGCCGTCTGATCATCCTAAAGGCAGCTCCGTTCCCCAAGGATGGGTCCTTCCCCCGCTCCCTAGCAACGACATCTGGGCCACCGCCGTGAAGCTGCCGCAGTGAAGACGCCCCAGGAGTGTGGACCAGACAGCGCTCTTTCCAGCTCTAAATATTAGTGATGCTACCATCTTCTTGTGCTATAGATTGAACATCAGCCTGTAACTCCGCATGGTGTGGCCCTTCCCAGAAGTTACATTTTCCTTCTTTGCTCTGTCCTGGCCAGTGGTGCTTCTTGAATCAGGAGATTAATATGGTTCTTTAGGAAAGGACCTAGGTAAACTGGGGCTATGACTGCCTGCCTTGGTTCACTGATTTTGCCTCTGTTTTGAGGGGCTTGGTCCAGAGTGACTTGTTAGTTCACTGAACTTCCTTGAGTGGTGACGGGTGAGTTCACACCATACACTCAACACAGGTGTGCACTGTGTAGTGTAGCAGCCCTTCCCCCAGTACTGAGTGTGAAGGCAAGCTCGATGCAAAACCACCTTACCCTTCCTGTCCAAATAGCCCTCTGACTTCCAGGAAGAAAGGTCAAAATGCTCTGTCTTTGGTTTTGCGGATCCCACTTCCGGTGCACCTTGAGAGGCTGCAGGCTGCAGGCTGGGCGGGCAGAACAGCTGGTGACTGAGTCAGGTAGTCACGTGGAGAACGAGGAACACCTGCGCAGTACCCGAATTTGGATGGCGTCCTAATGGATGTTGGCGCCCTTTCCTCCACGTTCAAAGGATCCTAGGGAAAGGAACGGCTTTTTACGTTCCTAGAGGTCTAGTTCAGAATTCTCAAGGACAGAAATGTATTTCCCCATGGGAGTGAGACCTCGACCTCATGCACTCAGTAGGAGCTGGTGTGGCTACGGACTTTTCTTAGGAACTCAAGCTCCAGAAATAGCCACGTGTTCAATAGTTACAGCTAGGGGAAAGGCAGATAAAAATAATGCAGTTTATTTTTTTATGCTCGCTAAGAAATGCTCTTGTGCCTGGAGTCGATCAGTGATATGACTGTCAGCTCTTTGTTTTGTTTTATTTTGCCTTTTGTCATTTATTGTTATTTATATTTAAAAAAAGCTAAATAAATACCATTTTTATTTTTTAGTTTGAGCCTTTGCCCCCAATTTGTTGCCTTCCAAATCACTGCACACACTTTCACATTGGTGAAACACAGTTTTCACTGCAGAATTCAAACTTATCACATAGACATGTTGCCACAGCAGCATCTCCAACACCAGACCTGGTGGGGTCCAACTCCCACAGTCGAGTAGACAGAAATGACACCATCAACTTTGGAAATGATGTCGTGTAGTTGGAAGCTGTTTTGTACGAGATCCTCTCACCTTTGTCCCTTTCTGTTGCTTCATTTGCACTGTGTATCTATGTAGTGTGTGTGACATAATTATCAGGGCATGAGAGCCAGCCCTCCTCCCGAGTGTGTGTCTAAGCCCATAAACCTGAAAATCCGGTGTGATTAGCCTCACATAACCCTTTCGTTATAACTCTCCACCATTTGCTCTCTGATGCAGGAAAAGTAGAAATAAAAGAGAACTTGTATGTTGTATGTTTGGCATCCAGACGGCCTGGCCAGGGAGCATGAAGTAGGGACTCGGGGAAACTCAGGCAGCGCAACCCACGGAGAAGGCGCTTAACGCCAGGGGGAAAAAACCATTCCCCCTTTCCTCTGGCAGCTTTTGCAAAGTTTTAACAAAGTGGGTGTTATCTTTGGTTTTTGTTTTTTAAGTTTTTCTTGGTTTGTTGCCTTATGTAGTGGCGTCGGCAGCAATTACTGCTACTTCATGGGTTTAGAAACAAAGATATGGTGGTATCTTTAACAAATTACACATCTGAAAATATGGACAGTGTCATTGTAATTTTATCCCCCAGTCTTTTAAAATAAGTAGAAGATTTCAAACATTAAAAGTAAAGAGAATAATACAATTTTCTCCATGCACCCCTCATCAGGCTTAAAATAATGGTCAACTCACCGGCGGTCTTCTGTCGTCTGCACCCCTGGCACTCACTCCAGATTATTTTGAAGCAAATTGCAGATACCGTATTACTTCATAAATTTTTCAATATATAGCTCTAAACGACATTTAAAAATTTAATCACAGTGCCCGATCACAAATGAATCAACTCCTTAATAACATCCAAATTCCAGTCAGGGTTCAGATTTTCTTGTCTCATAAATGCGAGTTTTATACTTCGTTCAAATCAAGGCCCAGCTGCAATCTCTGCATTGCGGGCTGATGTGTCTGTTAAGTTTCTGATCACCTGCAGGTCCTGCTTACTCCTGCGCGTTCTTGCACTCTCTCTCCCATGTGATGTATTACTTGAAAAAATCAGGTTATTTTTTCCTGACGACTTCCCAGTCTGGATGTTGCTAATTGCGTCCTCATGACAGCATGTTGCTATTTTCCGTATTTCTTGTAATTTAGTGGTTAGAGCTATACTCTCTGATATGGTAGCCATGTATGGCTATTGGGCACCTGAAATTGAGAGTTTGAATTGAAAGTCCATTTGAATTGAAATGTACAATTACATCTGTGCCTCACATTTCTATTGGACAGTGCTGATCTTGAGACTTGACTACATTTGGATTGGAATTTTCTGGTGAGACCTGGTGTGTGCTCCAGGAGGACTGATGTCTAGTTGTTTCTGTGATCATAGCAGCCATTGACAGTCAAGAGCTAGATTTGCTTATCTGCAAAATAATGATAGTTTAATTCTGCCATTCTTTATTAGCTGGAATACTTCTTAAAAAAAAAAGAAAGGTGCCTTCATCAACTGTTTCTTTACCCTGGAGCACAATTTGTATTGCAAAAGCAAGAGATAAATATGTAATTTCCTTCATTTACTAGTTTTCAGAATAATGGTTTCACATCTAAAAGTGAATCGTGAATTTTGTGTTTTAAGTATTAGCATGAACTCAGGTCCAAACATATTTATCTTTCAACACATTTTATTGTTTTCTTTATTGATTGCGTCCCCTTTAGCAGTGGGAGCCTCTTTAACTCAGCCCCTGCATTCCCAGTCAATCCCACTATTCTCCATACTTATTTTTCACACTTCCTGTCCCCGGCCTGGGAGCCGTCATTTCCCCAGTGACCCCTGGCCCCTCTTCAGTGGAGAAGTGTCTACAGGCTGCAGTCTGCATGGTAGGGGCACCCATCATGATTGCTGATCATTGCTAGTCAGGTTTTTTTGTTGGAACTAAGAACTACAGTTCTGTTGAACGTCAGCCCTTTTCTAAATTGTGTGCTTTCTACATCCGTACACACATGTTCTATATATTAAACATAAATTAATGAAAATAGAGAAACTCACTCAGAGACTAACAAGAAACGTGTTGCTTCATCATGTCCGATGTGCAAGAATATTATTTATCTGATGTCCCAGGAGAGGAGACCCTGGATTTGTGAGAAACTTTAACAAAAGCATTTCTTTTTAAGAAATTAAGTACATACAGGGAAGAACAGAAAATGAAATAAAGGGATTAGTTATACATTAAATATTAAGAGTTTTCACCCCAAGTGGCTGAGTGTATGACGTCAAACACTTTGCTGTAAGCCAAGCAACTTAATCACTCTAAAACCATTCATGTTTCCGCGTCCACGTGACTGCTGTGCAAAGACGTGTCAAGAAGCTTAGCTGGGATTATACCATCTGCTGGAGCAATTCACTCACTTCTGTGAGCTTCGTCTACAGGGCAGCTATCCTGGGAATTCCAAGGTAAGTACAAACTATGCCTTGTTCCATTCAAATAAGTGTAATATATGATACATAATATATAGCAAGAGTGTGATGCTATAGCAGTGATATACATCTTAAGAACTAGAGATTACACGAAGCATTTCCAACTTAATATTTTTTTAAATACTTACAATCAATAAACTCTTCCTGTATAATTAAATGTTTACTTTTGGGTAGTTCCTGACCTCCACATCTGGCTATCCATGAAGAACTTGTTTCCGATGGACGTTCCATTTGCCTTTTGGAATAAACTGGCTTTCCTGCAGTCTCTGAAGTGAAGACTGAAGTCTGAGGCCATTGGTGTTCAAGTCCATGACTGTGCAGAGCAGGAGACACGTCTCAACTCTAATTCACTCGTGCTCGACAGAATGTAGGTACCTGGATTTGGACGGTGGACTCGGGGAACGATTTGTATGTGCCGTCTGCCAGGCGCTGTGTTAGGTGCTGGAGGCAGAGAGAGGAGCCAGCGGGGCTCCTGCCTTCCTGGAGTTAGGGTCCAGAGGAGAGAGCCCTCGCGGTCACGCAGGACATTGCAGAGTCCGTTATAATCGTGGTAAGTGCCAGAAGAAAAAGTGCTTAGTCGCCAATTTATATTTTTCATTGTTCAAATATTAAGTGGCTATTGAAGCTCAAATAGTTTGTTAAATATAAGGGCTACGGCAACAAGCAAAATACCAAATACAGCCTAACACAGATTTTGAGAGAGAGATAATCCAATAATCATTAAAACTATGCGGAGTGCTTTGAAGGGCAGATATGGTTCTATAAGGTTAATTAGGCCTTTCCCCCCCAAAATGAGTGTTCCCTAATGCATTTAGGTGAAATAATAGAAATATATCATATAGTAGGGGTAAGAATTGTCATGATTCAATTTACCTGTATATATGCTAGGTCACAACGTCAAATGTATTTCATCCTGTGGGTTACAGTAAAAAAAAAAAGTCCAGAAAGCCACTGTCCTAAGTGGACCTATATGTTTATTGATTTGAGGGCAGGGCAGGCAACATCTATTGGTTGTCTACCATACATGCCCCGAGTGGGGATCAAATCCTCGACTTTTTGGTGTATGGGAGGATGCGCTAACCAATGTAGCCACCCGCCCAGGGCAGGGACCACTTTTTTGAAGAAATGATGTTTTAGGAGCTCTGAAGAATAAACAACTATTAACTGTGGGGAAGAGACAAGGAAGAACATAGCAAGTATCTGGAATATGCAAGGGCACTGCGTTAGGCCGAGAGATCAAAGTGTTGAAGGTCAACGTGGCCAGAGCAAGCGGGTGAGAGAGGGGGTCCAGTCACGGCACGGCTTGGGAAGCCCTTGCCAGGAGTTTGATTGTGCTTCTGAGAGAAGCTGGGGATCTTGGGAGGCTTTTAAGCAGAGGAACGGCTTAGTTTGCTGCTTCGAAATGATCACTTTTGTCCCAGTGCGTGGAACAGAGTTACAATAGCAGGGCACGAGAGGGTACATGGACACCAGTTGTCCAAGTGGGAGATAGATAATGGGGGCTTGGGTTCCCGTGACAGCAGCAGAGGTAACGTGAAATGGCTGGATTCCAGAGATTCAAGGGAGAAAACTCGGCAGGGATTACAGATGGGTGGCAGTAAAGGAGAAGAAAGTATCGGGATGAGTCCCGAGCTTGTGCACCTGAGACATTCCTTGAGATAAGGAATCCTAGGGGATGAGGAGCAGTTCAGGGGAGGGGAAATGAGGGGTTCACTTGGCATATGTCATGTGTGAAGCACCCTTGAGACGTCTTGGAGGAGATGCGTTGTAGGCAGTTGTGTTGATTAGTTTGATCTCAGAAGACAGCTGGAGAATTTTATGTATAAGTCATTGGCACACAGATGAGTGAAGCTATAGGCAAGCATGAAATCATGTAGAGAGTATTATGGAGACCTTTAAAAATAATACTGATGTCATTGCCCCGGGTCCTTGTAAACTGATTACTGTAACCTCCACCCACTCTGCCCCTTGTTCCCAGGCTCAGATGCAGCCAAATGGCACAGACTCAGGGCCTGGTGTTGGAGAGATCCTGTACTATGCTGCTTGCTAAAGCATCACACTGGTGTCCCTGAATCCCCATCCCCCACCCTCACTCCCCCCCTTGGGGCCCCTTCAGCTTTCTCCGCTGCCTGCTGAATGGACTCAGCACTCAGCCTCACGTTCAGGGCCCACCCAGCTCTATCCCAACGCAGACTGCTTCCCAGCATACACTACCCACTTGAGTCAAGCAGCTCAGCTCCCCCTCATTCTGCCCTGCCTCTGCTCCCCGGCTCAGGTGGCTCCTGCCCTGGACTTAATGCTCTTCACCCCGCCTTTTCCCCCGCTCCCAGGCTGTTCCCTGTCCTCCAGGGTCCAGGTCAAGGTCCATATTTCCTGAAGCTTCTAGGATACTCCCCTTCCTCTAAAGAATACAGTCACTTAATGATCCGTACTTCTCACCTGGAATCTAGCAGAGGTAATCGTCATTTTAGAGTATGTTCTAACTAGATCACTGTAGCCCTTGCTATTCTTAGATGTATTTCCAGAATCCTCAAACTCTTCAATTACTTCAGGAGCAAGACTGGAACTGAGTAGAGAATACCTATGCAGGATGCAGGTGTCGGGTCACAGGTAGGGGACAGGCAGTTCACACTCGGGGCTCAGTAAAACTGCAGTCCTTCCCCATAGCTCAAAATTCTAATGATGGCAGAGAATGTGAACGATAAATCCAAGAGTGCCAAAATTTACTAACTTTCTTGTGTTCCCTACGACCCCGCGTTCCTCAACGTCCCCTGTAAGAACAGGGTGATGGGGCAGATCGCTTACTGATTACCCTGGGACCCGTCTGATCCTGTAGCACAGAGGGACACTCCACTGTGCTGGGAAGCAGTCTTTTGAGTCTTACAGACAATGTGACACCAACAAGAGTGAGCTTACAGAGGAGATGCGGGAATTAAGGGATTTGCCCATCTGGCCTCATGATAGGACACTCAGATTACCTAAAATGCTCACACAGGGCATGGGGATGACCGCAGTGACCCCTAGCAGCAGGGCTTTGCCTGATCCTGGTAGAGCCGTCAGATTGTATTAAGTCAGAGGTGCTCCCTAGTAAACCCTGGTTGTTTGCAAAACACCCAACTGTGGTGAGGACCGTACAAGGGATTAAAACGTACATCACAGGCAGTCATGAGCTTGAATTCTTGTGCGTGAGTGTTGTTTTGTTTTTTAAGGCGACAGAATCTTTCATGTTGTTTAAAATTATTAAAAAATCAAGTCCCTGCTCTTGTGATTATTAAACTAAAACATACTGCACTTGATCTGAGCCAAAAGGCCCAGAAGCTGTGTGGGAATGAGCTTTTCATTCCTGGATTTCGGTGTTGGTAGACACTGTTGACTGGCGCTAGCTGACTTCCTCACCAGCGGTGCACGAGAGTTCCAGATGTCCCCACATTCCCGTCCCTCGATCCTGTCAGGCTTTTAAAACTTTGACTGAGTGTGTGTGTCCGTGTGTAGTGATATCTCATTGCTTTATTTTGCATTTCCTCGATGGCTAATGTGGTTAAACAACTTACCTGGATATTGGCTATGTGGACAGTCTCTTTTGTGAAGTGCCTATGAAAATTTCTTGCCTATTTTTGTATTGGGTCTTTTTCTTATGGATTTGTTTATGTGGAATATGAGTCCTTTGTCAGTTGAGTCTTTGAGTCTCAACTCAAAGACTCAACGTGCTGCAAATCTCTTCTGCTCTGTGATATTTCACTCTCTTAATGGTGTCTTCTGATGAAGGGACATTCTTAACTTTAACCCAATTTACCAGTATTTTCCTTTATGGTTAGTCTTTTGTATAATCTGTTTAAAAAATGTTTGCCTATTATAAAGCCATGAATATATTCTCCAATTTTATCTTTAAGCTTTACCTCTTTATATTTTATATTTAGATCTACAGTCTATCTAGAATTGACTTTTGTGTATGACATGAGGTGAGAGGTTAAGATTTTTATGTTCTAGGTGGATATCCAATTGATCCAGAACAATTTATTGGAAGACCTTCATTTTCCTAGTGCTCCTCAGGGTCATAAATCAAGGGTCTGTGTGTGTGGAGGTCTGTCTCTGGCCCTCTTCCTCTGTTCTGTTGGCCCTTCAGAAGTGCTGCTGTCAGGGCCACTTGGTCTCACTTCCGGGACCTTTTAAGTAAGTCCTGACATCGGGAAGTACAAGTCTTCCCACCATGTTGCTTCTTCTTAAAGGTTGTCTTGGCTTTTCTTCACCCTTTACATTTCATTTGAATTATAGAATTAGTTTGCCAATTTACACCCAAAAATGTGATGGAATTTTGATATATGGGGTCCGTAAATCAATTCAGGAAGAGTTGATACCTTTATAAGAGCGAGTCTTACCATCCATGGTCATGGCATGTTCCTCCACTTGATCTAATATTTTATAATTTTCTGTCTTACACATCTTACTCTATATTGAGTCCTAGGTAGTTGATGCTAATATAAATGGTACCTTTAAAAATTTTCAATCTCTAATAAAATTTTAAAAGATAACATTTACATGGTTTGATATTTGTGTATAGATACATAATTGATTCTTGTGTGTTGCCTGTATATCCAATAACCTTCATAAATTAACTCATTCTAAGAGTTTTATTCATATAGGATCCTTTTTATTTTCTACATATAGTTATGTTATATATGAATAATGATGGCTTCATTTCTTTCTTTCCAATCCTCATAATTTCATTTTCCCCTCTCTTATTGCACAGGCTAGCACCTCCAGTGCAATGCTGAACAGAACAAATGGTGGGGACTCCTCAGCTCATCATTCCTAATCTTGGGGATATC
This sequence comes from Carollia perspicillata, assembly GCA_004027735.1. NCBI lineage: Eukaryota > Metazoa > Chordata > Mammalia > Chiroptera > Phyllostomidae > Carollia > Carollia perspicillata. The sequence goes on from PVKM010034379.1 coordinate 11,439, forward strand.
TTTCAGCTTTTCGCATTAAGTGGGATGTTTGCTTCAGATATTTTACAGATATTTTTATTAGGCTAAGGAAGTGCCTAAGTTGCTAAAAGCGTTTGTTTGTTGTTTCTTTAAATCAATAGGTATTAATTTTGTCAAGTACCTTTTTTGCATCTGTGGAGAGAGATAATTATATATTTTTTATTTTTATTATATTGATGTTTATCTTTATTCCCATTGATTGATTTTAAAATGTTAAGCCAACCTCTCATTCCTGTAATAAACTCAACTTGGCAGTAGTTTTCTAACCATAATTATTTTTGTTCATTTTCATTTATGATTTTTTTCATTTATGTTCATGAGAGATGGCCTCTAATTTTCTTGTCGGGTTTGGTATCAAGGTGATGTCAAATGAGTTAGGAAGTATTCCTTCCTTCCTTTTTTGGAAGAGTTTTTGTAATTTGATATTTCTTCCTCAATTGCTTAAGTGAAAAACTCTTTTTTAACAGCACTGGCCACTTCGCCTTTTCCCTCTTGGCTGTGGGACCCAGCTAAGTCACAGAGCACGGAGGCTGCCTGAGGGGCCTGAGCCTGGTCCTCAGGGCTAGGCTCTCTGCCTGCCACCCGCAGCCCGCCTCAGCCTGCTCACCATCTCCACACTCCTCCACAGAATGAATGCCCTCGACGGTGTCCCTTTCAAGGTGTCCAAGGGCTTTGTGATAAGCCCAAAGCTTCTGCCTGGCCCAGAACTCAGTGTCCCAGCCTGCAGGGAGCTTCTGCTGGGTTCTATGGTAAGTGTATCTCTCTGTCTGTCTGTCTGTCTGTCTGTCCGTCTGTCTCCTAGTTCCTGGGTCTGTGGGTCTGATACCGAGCTTCATGAGACCTCGATCCTTGATTTTAAAGGGCATCTAGGCCTACTCTGGTATATTCCATGGAGTTTGGAAGTAACCCAGGAGGAAAGGTATTTCCTGAGGAAGGCTAGTAATGGGGATTATTTAATGGGTCTTATTTTAGCCTTAGAATAACTGGAAGGTCACCTATATAAAGTGAATGAAGGTCATTGCACAGATGTTCCAGTCCCTCTCTTCTCTGTCAGCCTGCTGTTATGTCTAAAATTCCAACATTAGCTCTGGCTGGTGTGGCTTAGTAGATTGAGTGCCAGACTGCAAACCAAAGGGTTACCGGTTCGATTCCCAGTCAGGGCATATGCCTGAGTTGCTGTCCAGGTCCCCAGTAGGGGGCACATGATAGGCAAACACACATTGATGTTTCTCTTCCTCTCTTTCTCCCTCCTTTTCCCTCTGTTCATAAATAAATAAAATCTTTTAAAAAAATAAGATAAAATAAAATAAAATTCCACCATTAGGCTAGGCCAGGCCTGGCCATTGTGGCTCAGTTGGTTAGAGTATCATCCCATAGACCGAAAACTCGCAGGTTTGAATTCCAGTCTGGATACATGCCCAGGCTGCGTGTTCAGTCCCAGTCAGGGCACATATAAGAAGGCAACCAATCGATGTTTCTTGCATCCATCTCTCTTTCTCTCTCTCTCTCTCTCTCTCTCTCTCCCTCCCCCCCCTCCCTCTCCCTCTCTCCCACACATACACTCTGCCCTCCTTATTCACTCTCTAAAAGCAATGAAAAAATGTCCTCAGGTGAGGATATAATAATAATAATAATAATAATAATAATAATAATAATAAAAATAAATCCCACCATTAGAATGACCCCTCTGAGTTAAGACACTAGATCTAGAATCCTCTGTTAAAATGCAGAGTTACCCGGGACACATTAGAAAGGATTGCTATTCCCCACATCTGTCCTAGGGGCACCCTCAAAGTGCCCCCTGGCTCCCACCCTCGACTATGCTCCCAGTGTATGCGGTCACATCACATACCACCTTAGGATAAACACAATTATTTAACTTCCAGGAGAATCAAGTTTACTTGAAGATTTATAGGGGAATCTATTGCATCTAAATTGTAACACAGATGAGTAGAATGCAAAAGTCATATGAATTCTTTAAAAATGAAGAATAAGATTGCAAAGAATGCGGAGCCGGCATTGGGCCTTTTGGGACTGAGTCCTCAGGCTCTTGGGTGCTCATTCTCCACTCTCTGCTGGGTGCTTCGTGGAAAAGTTTTTGGGAAATCTAGATCAGCTCTCACTAATTTTGAACATGAGGAACCTGAGGCCCAGGAAAAGGAAATGATTTGTCCAAAGTTAGTGGCTGGACTAAAACCCAGGTTCTGACTGCAGATCATTTGTATTAACTAAGAGCAGGGTTGGAACATGAGAGACACCAGACAGGTGATGTTAGAAGGCAAAAAAAAAAAAAAAAAAAAAAGTGGGGGGGCGGTTTCAGGAAGTCAGGAGCAGAGAGCGTGGTCTGGGCAGGAGAGGCCTGGGCAGAGTCAGGTAGAGGGGCTTGAGTGGCCAGGAGCACGAGCCATGGTGCAGTTTTGCTTCATCTGCAGACTCGAGTTGCACTGAGGCTCCTCAGGTCAGATTTCCAGAGTTGACATAAGCTTTGTAAAGCCCAGAGCGCCCTCTGGGGGGCAGGAGCCCTTGCTCTTCAGCCTGTGCTGTGGGTGCTCTCTCTGGCAGTAGAGCCTGGTATTGGTGGGAAAGGAACTTGCTTTACTGAGCTCCAGGAGAGGTGGATTATCGCAGCCTTTCCCTCCCTGCTGAGCTCAAGCCAAGCTGGGAAGAGGCCAGTCTAGTAGCAGAAAATAGGCGCCCTTCTGCTAAGTCCATGTCTAGTGTCCTAGCCAGACTCTGACCTGGCTTTGCCTCCTGCTCTCAGGGTGGGCACCTGCAGTTCCTTGAGCCTCCATCTCTTTTCCTGTTGGCCCAAACTGAAAAATAGAGAAGCATGAGACTCCAAGTATGATTTACAGCCTCGAGTTCACTGGGCCATATTCCCAGTGTTAAGAACTCAAAATACATCTTCCCAGAACAACAATGTTATACATGGTGGCTAGATTACCAGAGGAACCTATAGTGGCCTAAAGGGAAAAATAGTAACAGTTAGCATTTACCGAGCACCTGCTAGGCACCAGGCCCATGCTAGAAACTCTTTACATGTTCAGTCTTCTCTCTCATCTTTTTGACCCTTTTAGCAGCTGGCTGTTCCTACCCTACAGCACAGGAACCAAAACTCCCATCCGAGTGGTCCACAGGGTCTCATGGCTGGTGAGCAACGCAGCCAGGATTCCCACAGGAGTCCGTAGGACCCCTTCACACCCTGCTCCTGCCCAAGGAGCCTTTCTTTCCACACTTAGAGCCTCTTTAAATCTGGTGTGTGTGTGTAGAATATATACATGTATATATTATATATATTTTTATATAGACACATATATATGTATGTAAATTTATATGTATGTATAAAGTGTTATAGAGCAGAGTTGACAAATATTTTCTATAAAGGGCCAGAAGTAAAAATAGTAGGGAAAGAGCAGGCTTGAGTCGTTGCCAGAGTTTTTATAGACCTGAGGGAAAGGAGAGGGTGGGCATGGCTCTGTTTCGATAACATTTTATTTACACAGACGAGGTCGGGGCGCCAATTTGGCCCCCAGGCAGTTTGCCTGCCTGCCACTGACACCTTTCTAGCTTCCCCCCCGCCCCGCTCTGCCCCCTCACTGATGGCCTCTCTTATTTATTCTTTATATATTCTTTTAGAGATTCTTACGTGTGTATAGGCAAGCAAATATAGCTATTTCCTCCTTTTTTTAATACCAAAGGTAGCATTTTATAGAAACTGTTCTTCTTGACTTTTTCACTTATAAAAACCTTCCACAACTGTACATAGAAAGCACCTTCAGTTTTGTTCTTCACTGAAACATTGCATTATGTGGATACACCACATTTTGTCAACTGGGTCCCTCCTGATGTACACTTAGATTCTTCCAAGGCTTTTCCCATTACAAACAGTGCTACAGGAAATGAGTATATGCAAAAGTCCTTTTGAATTTGTTTACGTAAATTGCCAAACCGCTCTGGCTCTGCGTAGGGGTTGTCCCGATTTACATCCCAATCAGCAAGCACACTGTGACTGCCCGCACGCCTCCCACACGCCCCAACGGGGTGTCATCAGAATTGGGTTTTTGCCAAGGGACAGGCGAATGGCATTTCAGCATAGTTTGCTTTTGCTTTCTCT